>JAKZJZ010000735.1:0-39340 GCA_022702705.1 Papilionanthe hookeriana x Papilionanthe teres
GAGTTCGAGACCTGTTAAACCGGTACTATCACTTGCGATAAAAGAACCACCTTAACAGGATATGATTGAAGAGAAGAAGAAAATCGACGAAGAAGAGAGGACCGAGACTCCTAAGGCTAGACTAGGGGCCGCTTATCCTAGGATAGTCGTTTCCGATTCGGGGAGAAATCCCTCGAACCTCCGATTTTGTATGATTATCTCGCTTCACTTCGGTGGGATCATATAATGATAAGGGTGATGGCGTTGGCTACGTTTTGATCGTTTCTAACGATTACGTAACTAGCGACAATCCGGACATCGATTTCGATACCAACGACAATTCTCAAATCATACACGATCTCGACGATCAAAATAACGAAGAAGACATCCATCAAGGAGGCTACGAGAGTTCAACAAGTAACGAATCTATCTGCGAGTTTCGAGGAGCTCCAGTCACAATAGAGTTAGAACCTTCAGACTCTGAAGCTAATCCGGAGGAGCCTGTCATTCCGATTCAGGAGGAGACACCGACAAGCTCAACGCTAGATTCAGAAGAAATTACAGAAGTCAATTTAAGAAGTGGAAGAGTTCTACCTCCGAGAATGGGTCCAAAAGACAAAGGAAAGCAGGTGGTTGTTCAAGAAGAACCAACCCCAGCAGAAGAAATACCCATTCGAGAAGAAGCCGAGACACATGGAAATAAAGTGGATTACAACGTGCTAGCCCATCTTAGGAAACTACCGGCCAAACTGAGCATCTACGATGCTCTCATCTTATCAAAGGAGATGAGAGAAGCTCTGATCAAGGCCTTACTTGATCCGGAAATTTTCTTAACTCAAATGGCCGGAGATTCCTTAGATGAGGTTTGCTCGTTAAAGGAACAGCGAGGTGTTACCTTCACTGACAATGACCTACTACTTGGGACAGCAGATCACAACCGACCGTTGTACATTTCGGTTACAATTAGGAAGTTTACACTCTCCAGAGTATTGGTGGATCTAGGAGCGTCAATCAATATAATGAGTCTTCGAACACTAGCATACTTGAAATCGATGCTCGTGAGCTCGAGGCCGACAAAATGTTATTAAGAGGATTCAACCGTAAAGGAGAAAGAGCCCTCAGGTCAATAACGCTATCGATGAAGACCGGTGACTTAGCAAAGACAACCGCGAAATTTCACATAATCGATTCGAAACGTCGTTCAACGCTCTACTAGGCCGACCATGGATACATGAAAACAGGATGGTACCATCATCTCTGCATCGATGCATCAAATATTACGATGGAGGGGAACAAGGCATCAAAGTTGACTTGCAACCATTCTCCGTACATGAGATTGGAATCCATGAAGACGCAGCCTTATTATGCACCGCCAAAGAAAACAATCTTCTCCGTAGATACCGTAACAAATGAAGCAAAGAAAGTTCGGGACAACGAAGAACTCGAAGTTCTAGTCCAACAGCTCACTCACCACTCCCTTCCGGCGAGATGGTGAAGGTTTCTCCACAACTCGCATCCGAGGTCGAGGCCGGGACGAGGCCGTGGTAGAGACGTTAGGACGCTTGGACGCAGGAAACCAGCCATCAATGTTGATTGGGAAGATAGTTCCAAGAAGAAAAAGAAATCAAACAAGAAGCAGGCGACAATAAGTCGAAGAAGCCGCAATTCAAGATCTCTCTCGAAGATGAGAAGAACGAAGAATACAAATCAATGTACGAAAAGATTAACCACTACGTACATACTATGACCCTAACCCCGATCCATTCTAACAAGATCGAGGGTATGGTGGTCAAAGAAGTACGTAACGACGGTGCAAGGCCAATCAAGTTCTACCGTGGTGCTTCTACCTCCAAAACCGAAAATAATGTACACTTAAGATGTCACTTCATCGAATTAATGGAATTACCTTTCGAGTGGTACTCTCCCCGTGTTCAAAATTTAATTCAACGTGGTTTCTTACCTCGACAATGGACAAAAGGCCAATCACAACATTTTGAAAAATTATGGAATAACTCCGGTCGTCCACCCAATTCAAAGTATGGACTCGGATTCGGCACAGAGAGATCGAGCTGACGATACCGAATTTTGCTTGGTTGTCACTTGCGAATCCAATGAAAACCGCATGGAAACTACGAGACGAACTCGAAGATGTACAAATTCGAGACGCTCCACCGAATTCGAAGAAGAAATCAAATCTACAATAGATGAGTTAACGGAAGTTAACTTAGGTACTAGCGAAGAGCCTAGACCTACCTTTGTTAGCTCCTTACTCAACAAAGAAGACTCCGAAGAAATAATCAAATTATTAATGGAATTTAAAGATTGTTTTGCTTGGAATTATGACGAGATGCCAGGATTAGCTCCAGAGGGTGCAGCCCATAAGCTAGGAGTGGATCCTACTTCGTCCCGACCGACAAGGTCCTGTAAGAATGCGTCTAGAAATCGAACAACAAGTCATAGCCGAGTTAAAAAGCTAATAGACGCTAAATTTGTCCGTGAAGAACAATACCCGACTTGGTTAGCCAATGTAGTGCCGCCGTAAAGAAGAATGGTCGCATCGAATTTGTGTGGATTTCGGAGATTTAAACAAGGCATGTCCAAAAGATGAATTCCCTCTACCGATCCCGTAATTAATGATCGACATTGCTTCAACACATGAAATATTCTCATTCATGGATGGATCTTCAGGATACAACCGGATAAAAATGGCTCCAGTAAGATGAAAAGCTTACAGCATTCGTAACGCCGATCGAGTATTTTGCTACACAAAGGATGCCATTCGGACCAAAGAACGCAGGAGCAACCTACCGGAGAGCAATGACAAGAATTTTTGATGACCTCATCCACAATCAAGTCGAATGCTACGTGGACGATGTGGTCATCAAAAGCAAAATAAAGGAAAACCAACTCGTATGATTTGAGAATTGTTTTTGAACGATTAAGACAATTTAACCTTAAGATGAATCCCTTAAAATGCGCCTTCGGTGTCACCTCCGGAAATTCTTAGGATTCGTTGTCCGACATCGTGGAATTGAAATCGACCCGTAAAAGATTAAAGCTATCTTAGAAATGCCGCCTCCCAAAACCTTAAAACAACTACGATCTTTTCAAGGGAAATCGGCATATCTTCGACGCTTTATCTCAAACTTGTCGTGTAGGTGTCAGCCTTTCTCGGCACTAGTTAAAAAGGATGCCAAATTTATTTGGGAAGAGAAATGCCGAAAGCCTTCGAGGACATTAAACAATATTTAATGACACCTCCCGTCTTAGCAGCCCTGGCCTCGTGTAGACCATCGATACTTTACACCGCGGCTTTAGACGACTCTCTCGAGCCCCGTTAGCCTGTGTCAATGATGAGGGTAAAGAAAATGCTCTTTACTACTTAAGCCGTCGTTTACTTCCGACGGAAGTAAGGTATCCCGCAATCGAAAAGCATTGTTTGGCCCCGATCTTCGCCGCTCAAAAGCTCGGGCACTACATGCTTTCTCATAAGGTCAACCCGATCTCGAAATTTAATCCATCGCAATACTTGATGACTCGTCCGACACTTTCCGGCGGACTTGCCGGATGGTCAATGATATTATTGCAATTCGATATAACTTTCGTGCCTCTTCGTGCCGTAAAGGGACAAGCCTTAGCGGACTTTCTCGCAAAGACACCCTTTGCCGGCAGAATCTCCTCTCAATGACGATTTGCCAGATGAACAAATAATGAATCTAGAAGACCCTGATGATCGACGTTGGGAATTGTATTTCGACGGAGCATCTTCAGCACACAAAGACGAAGAATCACAAGTGATAGTGCCCGGTAAGGCAGGAATCGGGTTAATCTTTATAACGCCGGAGCGGGGGATGTTAAGATACTCCTACCACTTAACAGAACCGTGTACAAATAATGAAGCAGAATATGAAGCCCTTATAACGGGCCGGAATTAACTATTCAAATGGGGATAACAGACATCAACATCTACGGGATTCGCAGTTAATCATTCAACAGTATCACTGGACAAGTATAGAATTTTAAAGCCAAGGCTCGAGCAATACTTCCGAGATGTCATACAACTATTGGAACGATTCCAAATGTGACAATCTACAAAATTCCCGAGAAAGAAAATGCTTTAGCAGATGCTTTAGCTCGTCTCGCAAAAGAATTTGCTCGTTTGCAAGATGAATCGATGGAAGTGTCGGCTCACGGACGTCGAGTCCTATCACAGCTCGACATAGACACAATACATAAATCGAAAAAGAAAAAGAATCAAGTAGCGAAAGGATGTAAAAACACAGAAGATTGGCGACGACCATTGATGAACTACCCGCAAACAGAAAAGCTGCCAGACGATAGGTCGTTAGCCCATCGGATCAAGAAAAGAACTCCGTCCTACGCATTAATAAACAACACATCAGTACGAAGGTCTTTTGATCAAATGTGGCTAAGGTGCCTAAGCGGGTCCGAAGCCCGTGAAATTGTTAAGGAGGTGCATTCAGGACTCCGTGGCGCTCACCGATCGGGTCCAAAGATGAAAATGAAAATTAAAAGACTAGGGTACTACTGGCCCTCGATGATGACCGACAGCATGAAAATCGCCAAGAATTGTCACCAATGCCAAGTGCACGGAGTGGTTCTACACCAACCTCCAAATGTGCTACATCCGACAATCGCGTCGTGGCCATTTGAATGTTGGGGCACGGATATAGTAGGTCCAATAAAACCACCATCTTCAAAAGGACATCGCTTCATTCTTGCGGCTACAGATTACTTTTCCAAGTGGGCAGAGGCAGTTCCGCTTAGAGAAGTGAAAGCACACCACGTGCTACAGTTTTTCAAGAACCAAGTTGTCTACCGTTTCGGAGTGCCGCGCAGGATCATCTCAGATAATGGGTCAGCATTCAGAAGCACGCAAATCAACAATTTTGTCAAAAGACACGGAATCGACTGGCGATACTCAACAATTTACTACCCAAGAGCAAACGGCCTCGCTGAGGCTTTTAATAAAACTCTCGTTCAAATTTTAAAGAAAACTTTGGACGATAATAAGAGAAATTGGCACGAGAAGTTGTTAGAAGCCTTATGGGCCTACCGGACAACCTTCGAACTCCTACTCAAGCTACACCTTACGCTCCGGTGTATGGGTCCGAGGCGAGTGTTACCTTTAGAGGTGCGGCTTCCTTCACTCGGAATTGCGCTGCAAACAAGATCATGACGAAGAGAACGCCAAATTACGACTAGAAGAATTAGAAAGCCCGGAAGGAAAAGACTTGCAGCCGCAACGAATTTAGAACTATACCAAGCTAAGATGGTCCAAGCCCATGACAACCGGTCCGCCCAAGAACCTTCAAAGTTGGTGACTTAGTTCTTGTTCTCAAGAGACCTATTCTCGCACATCGCAAAATAGGAGGAAAATTTGAACCCGCTTGGGAAGGACCGTTTGTGGTGGAAGCAAGTATACTCGGGAGGTTCCTACCAGCTAGTGAATTGCCAGGGAGAACGACATATGCTTCCGATCAACGGACGATACTTGAAAAAGTATTACGCCACTCGATGTTTCGAAGGAGTGAATTCTTCATCCCTAAGAAACACGGGCGAAGTAATTACTTATGATTGGGTCCGAACCCAAAAAAATAATAAAATGTGCTAAAATAAATAAAATCATGATGATAAAGTTTCCTTGTTTTCTTTTCCAAATCTAAATCTCTTCCCCGATCTTATCCTACTTCATTCTCGTTAAATTCGAAAATACAAAAAATATAATATAAAGAAAATATGTCTTTAATAAACATTTTCTTAATGTTCTTGTTCTTAAGTACAGCCCCCGATCCTTTTCCTTGTCTTTTCGCGGGGAAATGTCGAACGGGCGGTTGGTCCTGAACTTTAAGAATGGCGTAAGCCTTGCACTCGATGAAAAGAGGGTGAAAGATGGAGCGATAATCGAGATTGACTCGGATTTTGCAACGAGCGAGGCCTACAAGTACGAGGAAAGTGACCGGGTCCCGATTGACCGAGAAGAACTGCCCGGCGGACGGTGATGAAAGTGGGTGGCTCAAGCAACCAATCCAAAGAAGAAGAAAAGAAAGGCAAACACTAAAGAAGATAAGAAAATGAAGTCCGTAGTCGCTACAGCGAGAGGGCGAGCTCGTCGGCGCCGCGCCCACAGAGATTCAAGAAGTTCGAAGGGCTACTCTCACAGCAACGCAACGAAGAAATAAGAATCGCCGTATCCGTAAGATGTTAACAAAACTAGCTGCGGACCAGCACGACGAGACAGTTGCTAATGCCAGTACATACACTTCGAGGACACCGGTTCACCAGGAACCTGAAGAAAGGAGGCCAGCTCCTAGGATAACAGAAAGGACCAGGGAAATCTCCAGAAGATCAGAAGAAAGAAGGTTGCCACGCCACCGGATAGAACCACCGAGTGATGCATGACCTTGTTGCGAAGCAACCCCGGGGATGTCCCGACGGGCATCATCCCCGAGGAGCCGAGGTATGCGGGAGAATGTGAAGGGATTGAGCCGTATATCCCACAATATGTCACCGGGCCTCGCCATCCGCAGATCATTCCGGAATACGAGCCGGAGAGAATGCGAATGTTGAAAAGAAAACCTTCGAATACTTCGAGAGAATTAGAGGCGGAAGAATCAATATACTAGAGGGCCTCGAGCTACATACGGACGTATTCTCGGAGTATGAACAACGAGCAAATCGTGGATTGCATCCGGGATTTGAAAAGAATGGGCTAGCGGGCCTCCCGAGGAAAACACATACTCGAACCCCGGAGATGGATGCCGGGGAAGGGAAGAATCACAATATAATGCGGATGTCGCTACAACTTTGCGGAAGACGAAGGGAAACCCACGGGGATACTCCGTCATGGGCAAGTGGATCCGATGCCATTAGTCATCAAGAGAATGGTAAAGAGATTGATAACATGGAGGGTACGCCGGCCAGATTGCATACCCAATAGCTGCATTATTAACATCTACAAGCGGGGTGATCGCATACCCCCGCACATAGATCACCACGACTTTGTCGGACCTTTACGCACGGTCTCTTTCCGAACGAGTGTAACATCATGTTCGGATCCGACCTCCGGATAGCGGCCCGGGTGAGTTCCGAGGGCCAGTGAAGATACCTTTACCGGTAGGTTCCGTCATGATACTGAAGGGCAACGGAGCAAATATCGCTAAGCATTGCATACCAGGAGTACCAGTGAAGCGGATCTCAGTTACTTTCAGAAGGATGGTGTGCGGCTTATTTTTGAGTCGTGTTTTATTTTGAAGAGGGGTCGCCTAACAGAAATCTGTCGGCGAATTTTTAATTTAATTAAAATAAATAGTTTGAAAAGTAGTATTTGATTTTGAAAATAATTTTAAATTTGAAGGTTTTAAGATATGAGATTAAACTGACCTCACATCCCAAATAGTTTATCTAAACGAGCACCGCACCACAAGCCGTGTATCTATCCCTAAGGATAGACATACTGCTTGATGGTGGGGCTTGATTAAATAAACTAGAAGATTAGTGACATCCGTTTGGTCTGCGAACCAATTTTATAAGCCGACAAGTTTCCCCTGCTTAATATGAAAACATTAAACGAGGTTTATATTACTCAGGTTCTTTAAAATTCCCTATAAGGGCAAGCCCCTATAGTTAATTACATCTTAAGTGACGGGAATCACCTAAGAAAACTCTCGATAATAATCAATGATTCTGCTCTCAAGAATTTCAAAGTTTAAGGTTTTCAAAGATTGAATTTTGAAGTTTCAATAGGGAATGGATCAAATTTTTTTGGAACATTTTGTTTTGTGAATCCAAAGGAAGAAAGGTAGGAGAAATCACTGATTCGAAGTGAACTTCGATAATTTCCCGACTATCCTATCGTTTGGCTTGAGTTTAGGAAAGTCCTAATACTTATTTAAATGTTTTGATCTTGCCAATTTCAATTAATTAGGGCTTATATTTGTATGATAAAATCAAACAAATAGCTCTAGAAGATGTGAGGGTTTATTGTCGTATCGGACGACTACCTCGGAATCCTAAGACCGGTTAGGGCTTAATTTGCAATGCAAATGCCTAACGAAGAGTTGAGGATTTATGTTGCACTAGGCAAGCTACCTCGAAGTCCTATGGCTTGGTTGTTTTAATTCTAGGAAAGTTTCGCTGAAGTAGACTCAGGTTTTGCTGATGACGATGGTCGTGCTGCCCACCATGCTCCGAGCTCCTTGTTGTTGCAGAGGTTTAGTTTTAGAAATCATAAATCGGGGATGAGAGAAGTGTTTTGGTTTAGAGAAAATCTCAATTTCCAAGTGTTTTTTATGTTTTATTTAAAACAAATCTTAAAGTTGATTATAACGACACCGGTTAAGATCCCACGGTTCCATCCTTCCGGCATCATTATTTTTATCGGATTCACTTAGTCCAGATGAATTTGCTAAACTCAACTGAATGAGTTCCACACTTTCATTTAGACCGTGGGAAATCCCGTTAGCAACACGTAGGTTACATCATCCGAGCTATTCCCGATCATCCAACAGGACGTTTTAATTTAGTTGTAATTGTAGTTTTGTGTTCTGTTTGTAATTAAATTTTGAGTTGTTTTATATTTTGAAATGTTGTGGCGGTGAATTTTATCTTGCAATGACTTTTAACTTAATTTTGGTTTCAGTTTTAGGGGCTATCCTAAAGGTGTGGGTTTTCATGCAACTGTTTTTATCATGCAAGAAAAGTAAAATGCATTTGCAATAAAGTAAATTGCAAGAAAGTAAATTGCAAGAAAGTAAATTGCAATAAAATAAAAGCGTACCTGGAGGGTCTTCCCGTCATCCCAAGCTGCACTTAAAACACAATTAGCATATTTAAGCAAGTTCCTAGGTAAAGCTAAGGAAAGGTTATGGTTTTCTACCAAATTCCTAATCCTATAGCCTAGTCATTTCCTATGACGTCTAGGTTCTTTGGGTTTTGGTTTAAGGACGATTTTCTTCATCAAAGAACAATTAAGTCCAATTGTTCTTATAAATATCCTATCATATTGAGGAAGTGCTTAAGAAGAATCTTAAACATCTTTTCAATATTTCCAGGATTGTTTTAAGTTCAAATGAATTTAATTATATAAATGAATCGATCGTCCGAGGTTTTCAAATCTTGTTAACTTGCTCAGTGAACTAGGACATTTGAATATCCTATGAGTGAAGTAACACTTCATTTAATGTTTTATTTAGGAGTTATAATAACTAAAGCTTTCAAGGGTAAGTTAGTATTCAAATGATTTGATTTAAGTTAAAGGGTTTAAATTTGGAATAGTGTTCAAGTTGCTTTATATTTAGTTTAATTTAATTTAATTTGATTTGATGTTTAATTAATTTGATTTGATTTAACTTTAATTTAATTATTTAATTTAATTTAATTTAATTTTAATTAATTTAATTTAATTGTTTAATTTAATTTAATTTAATTGTTTAATTTAATTTAATTTAATTGTTTAATTTAATTTAGTTTAATTATTTAATTTAATTTAATTTAATTGTTTAATTTAATTTAATTTGTCTTAATTTAATTTAATTATTAAATTTAATTTAATTTTAATTTAATTTATCTTTAATTTACTTTATTTTTAATTTTAATTGAAATTTCAAAAGAGTTTAATAATTTAATTAAGTCTTTTAATATTTTAAATTTGAGTTATCATTTTAATTAAAAATTGAGTATTAGTTGATATAATTAATTTAGGGATTTTTAAATTAAAGAATAAATCTCTTCCTAATAAAGATCCCTTATTTTAATAATTCCAATTTTATTATTCTTCCAAATTTAATCTATTATTTAATTAAAGTTTAATCATTTTAAAATTATTTAATGGGTTTCTACCCTTTAATTATTTAAATTTCAATCATCCAAATCAGATTAGGATCAAATATTTTACTTGTTGATTTTTTATTAAACCTAAAGTTTTAATTAAGGATTAAAGATTTTAATTACCATTTTACCCTTTAAGCTTAATAATTTCATAACTCACTAAATTGAACTCAAATGAACTTGAAATTTTTATGTGACTTCACTCATATGTCAATAAAGACATGAGAGGAGAAAATGTGATTTTTCTGTGTTTAATTTATTTATATAATTATTTTTGGTGGAAAATAGAGATTTTCAAGGAAAATTTAATAATATGACCAAGGGAAAGTTTCTGTCCTTAAGAAAATTAGGGGACATTCCTAATGACCAGAGAAGCACTTGGACCAATTTTGGTGATTTTTTGAATTATATTATTTTTATTATAATTATTTTGAGTTTTGGAGTGTTAATTAATTTAAAAATAAGATAAATGTTGAAAAATGGATTTTATATTTTTCAAAAATCTCTCTGATATCAAGGAAACCAGAGAATCAAATTTTGCAATTTTCTGATTTTTCTATGATTTATAATAATTATTTTAGTGAAAATGCTAGAAAATACATTTTTTTAATTTTAAAATTACCCTAGGGCTTTAAAATTTAATATCTCACTAAATAGACTTAGGAAAAATGTGGGATTTGTTCCTAAGTGATTAAAATTCAAAATGTGACATTTTGGTGAATTTTATTATTTTTGTGATTTTTATTATTTTTTAATTATTAAAAATATTAAAATATTATTAAAAATCAACTTTTTTAGAAAATTGAAATTTTAATTTTCTTAGGTTCCCCTGATATCAGAGAGGCTCCAAAACCAATTTGGTGAATTTTTAAAAAGTATTTTAAAAGTTATGAATTTTTAAAGTTTAAAATGGCTAAGTGGCTTAATCAACCCAATTAGTGGGGCTAACCAAGTCCAATTGACCTCAAATTTTTATGGTGGATTCCTCTGATCCTAAAGGTTAGTGGAGAATTGATTTCAAGTCAATTTGATGCCTGGTTAACTCTAATTAATTAAAGACCTATTTTAGGTGTTTAAGCCAATTAGGGTTAATCTGAGTGAATTAACTCAAGTCCTATTTTTCCTAGAGTTCTCTGGTCATAAGGGACATCACCAAATATTTCTAGAATTTATTTCACAACATGCTAATTTTTGGAATTAAAATACTCAAAACAGCAACATGCATTTGAAAAATAAATAACTTTTCACAGAGATGGCCTCTCGACCTTGGAAAATTCGGGGAATGTTCCCAAGTTCGGAGGCTTCAAAAGCCCTATGGTCTCATGCCATGGTGAATTGTATACATGCATGGAGAATTAAATGTATGCAGAGAGTAAATAAATCATAAAAAATAAAATACTTAATGAAATTGAATGATTTCTTTTCCACATTATTCTCCTCCGTTCACCGAGCAAGAGGGTATTTTTATTTTATTTTTGTGATTTTTCTACACGAGATATGAATTTTTGAAGTTTAGGGAATTAAATAAATAGAAAAATACCCTAATTTTCTATTTATCCACGCGGCGCCGCGTCAACCTCGGCAGCCTCCGAACGCACACGCGTCGCGCTCCCATTCGACGCCGCCACCCGAGTCGGCAGCCCGGGCCCCGCGGTTCTCGTACCGTCTCCTGGTCCGACGCAATCCCGGCCGTCCGTGCGCGCGTGTATTGAATGGACGGCATCCGTTCATCGTCCCCAAGTGTTCTCACCCGAGAGCCGTCCACACTAAATCCCTAAGATCTCACTCGATTCTCAATGGATTTTCATGTTCTTATACTCTATGGATTCGTCTTGAAGAGACGAACACATCTATACGGCTAACATGCATTGAAACTAAGGCATTTGAAATGGAGAATCTCCGAAGCTCGGGATGGATAGTTAACTCATACCTTAGCTCGGAGAAGTGTGGCTTCAATCCGAGAGTTGTTGCACCTTCGATTGGGTCCCGACAAGCTCCGGATGAAGTCTCCCGGTCCGGTGAATCGCCTAGCTATGAAAGTGACCACGGCCGATCACAAAGCTTGGAGGCTGGAGCAACCGGGTGGCTCTGGAGATGGGGCTTTCGGTGGGAAACTTCTCCTCTTGGTCCGAGTGAAGGTGTAGGACCGACTCGATTTGAGGATTGGCTCACTGTGGCAAAGTGTCCTGGTTTTGGGTGGAATTTCGGTTGAGAAATCGGGCTCTGTTGGTGGGGATTAGGGCAAATTGACACTGGGGATCAACTGCTCTAAGGATGGTGAAGGGTTTGGAACAATTTTGGCAGAGTTTCGGCAGGGTTTGTGCTTGGCTCCCCTCATGGCCGAGAGGGGTGGAGTTTAAATAGAGCTGGCTCGGGGCCTCCCGGGGAGAGTTAGGGCTTGGGATCGACTGCTTCGGTGAGGAGAAGATCGGCCATGGTGACCACTAGGGATGGGGCAGCTCAGCAAGTGAGAATTTCAATGTTGGCTCACATGTGAGCTCTCGGCCATGGTGTTTTCCGGCGGCCCGGTGGCCGGCCGGCCGAGCATGGGTCACCCTCGGGGTCGGTGGGTCGTGGCTGGAGGTTTGTGCAATCAATCGGCCATGGACATGTGTAAAGGCTTTGATCCAAAGTGGAATGGGGCATGGCTAGATTTGGACCTAAATGGGTCAACCCACCCATTTGGGCTAGGTGCACCACCCAAGGCCTGGTTTAGGCTGAGGAGAAAGTGATTTGGATCGGCTTGATTAGTGGGGTCAAGTCACAATCCAAGTACAATTAGGCTTAAGCATGGTTTAGTGGAATCATGTAAGTGGTTAACCACCTTTAGGAGTTAAGGAAAGAGCCTCCTCCTTTTGCCCAAAATGGCATGGTGACATGTAAAGAGGCTCTCATGGCTTGCATATGGCTTATGCATGGCTCCATGGCTCCATTTGGCTTGGGAAAAGTAAAGTCAATTTCATGGAAATGGATTTAAGGAAAATTTTGGTATTTAGGGGTGATTTGGCATGAGGCTTGATTTGGAATTATTTGATGATGAATTTAGGACTTAGGGATGATTTTAATTGAAAGTATGATGAAGGGAAATGTCATATGGGCCTTGGAAGAATTTTGGGCTTTTTTGAAAGGGTTTTAGATGGGCTTTTAAGATGGATTAGGAAAGTGGGCTCTTGAATTTTAAAATGGATTTTGGGATGAAATTTTGTAAAGAGGTTGGGCCAAATAATTATTGGGTTTAGCTCATGGATGTGTCATGAGTGACTTGAAGCAAATTTGGGGTAGTTTGGACTTGAATTGGGTTGGATTTGAATTCTTTTGGTGAATGGGCCAATGTAGGTCAAATTGGGCTAACTTGGGCCAATGTTGGGCTAGGGTTGAAATTGATGTAAAATAAATATTAAGAAATGTTTATGGGAGTGTTTCAAAGAGGTTTTGGCTTTGGTTGGGTTTTAATTTTGAGGTTTGGGCCTATTTGGGTTAGATTTGGGTTTAGGTCAAAATTGGGCTTTTTGATTTTGGGTTGAATTTGAGTGGGGTTTGGGTCAAAATCTTGGGCAAATCATGTTAGTGTTTTGTTTATGAGGATGTTAAGGAAGGTTTAGAAAAGATTTGGGGTTAATTGGAGTTGAATTGGGTTAGTTTGGGCTAAGTTTGGGTCATGGGTCCAAATTTGGGCTTTAAGGCCCAAAGTGAAATTGGATCCAAATGTCAATCAAATTGGACTTGGATTTGGTCTAAATTGGTATTGGGAATGTTGAATTGAAGTTTAGAATTGAATTGGACCAAAATTGGGGTCAATTGGGTAGGTTTGGTTTGACATTGGGTCCACTTTGGGTTAAAATGGGTCAATTTGGGGGTTTTGACAAAAGTAGGGTAAATTGACAAAATTGGCCCATGGTGTAGTTGGACAAAATGAAATTGGGAATATTTGGGATTTTCTGGAATTTTCTGGGAATTTTCTGAATTTTTGGATTTTTAGGCCAAGAAGGGTATTTTGGGTATTTGGAGGGTATTGGGGGGTTTTCTTGGAATTTTTGGTATTTTTGGGTATGGATGATCAATTTGAGTGATGTGGAGGTGTTTGGGATTGATTTTGGAAAATTTTAGGTAATTTGGAGATTTTGCAAAAATTTGGGTAATTCAAGGGTTTTGGGTAGGTTTAGTAGGTGTAGGGTCCCGGGGGTCAAAAATTGAAAATTTGGGACATTGAAGATTGGGTGAATTTAGGTGGAAAGAAATCATTTTGGTTGAGCCATGAAGCCATTTCAAGCCCATATGAGCCATGAAAGGACTCATTTGAGGCATTCACTATGTTGTTCCTAACCCTCTTGCCGAGGGCTTAGGGGTTAAGGACCATCCATGTGAATCACCTACATGAGTCAGGAGGTCAAGTTGGGTATGGGTGTGGTTTTAGGAAGTGTGTGGAAATGTAGTGTGTAAGTGTAGTGTATGTCAGCCCCTTCACCAGACCAGGCCACCCAGGGCAGTCCTAAGGCTAAAGAGTCCTATAGGAACTCATCCTTTAAACTTCCATATTTGATTTCAACCCTCTAGGTGATTAGGGGTCTATAGTCAAGTTTGTGGAGTTTGCAGGGAGTTTAGAAGTGGTTTGAATTTCTAAAAGGCGGGTCCCAATTCTAGTCCTCTAAGATAGTCAAAGGAAAAGCCTAAGGCTAGATCCTAAGCACTAAAAAGAAGAAAGGAAGACCTCATCAAAAATGAGGTCAACAAATGGACCCCGATAGGTGTGGTGAGTCGACGGAGCACACCGCGCGTATTGGTGTTGACCGAAGCGATCAACAAAACCAACACGGATGTCCAAGTGACGAACTTAGGACGAAGTAGAAGAGTTTCTGCCGGGGAGTGTCGAGTATATCTCTGGAAGCCGGAGATTCTTGAACTCTCGGCGGGGAAAGGAAAAGGAGGTGAATCCCAAATCACATGATCTGGGGGAATTTCGATTTAGATTCTATTTTGCTTCAATTTATGTTTTGATGTGTGAGTTTAAATTTTAGTTTGGAGTTTCGATTTAGATTGAAGTTTGTCAAAATTAATTTGAAGGATTTGATTTGAAATGAAAATTGGAATTTTGAGGTTTTAGATGTAACATCTTCAACCTCGAAAGAAAATTGAATTGATTAGATTGAATCGTTGCAATGAGAAGATATCTCAGAGCAAAGTGGTGTTGGATGTAAAATCCTTAACCTCAAGAGTTTGATTTTGATGTATTTCATTGCGATAGGGAAATGATCCTAAAGCAATGCGATCTTGGATGTAAAATCCTCGACCCAAAGGTTTGAATTTGATGTATTTCGGTGCAATAGGGAAAGAATCCTAAAGCGAGTGCGGTCTTGGATGTAAAATCCTCGACCCAAAAGTTTGAATTTTGATGTATTTCGGTGCGATAGGAAGAGAATCCTAAAGCGAGTGCGGTCTTGGATGTAAAATCCTCGACTCAAAAGTTTGAATTTTGATGTATTTCGAAGTGCAATAGGAAGAGAATCCTAAAGCGGTGCAGTCTTGGATGTAAAATCCTCGACTCAAAAGTTTGAATTTTGATGTATTTCGGTGCGATAGGAAGAGAATCCTAAAGCGGTGCGATCTTGGATGTAAAATCCTCGACTCAAAAGTTTGAATTTTGATGTATTTCGAGTGCGATAGGAAGAGAATCCTAAAGCGAGTGCGATCTTGGATGTAAAATCCTCGACTCAAAAGTTTGAATTTTAATGTATTTCGGTGCGATAGGAAGAGAATCCTAAAGCGAGTGCGGTCTTGGATGTAAAATCCTCGACTCAAAAGTTTGAATTTTGATGTATTTCAGAGTGCGATAGGAAGAGAATCCTAAAGCGAGTGCGGTCTTGGATGTAAAATCCTCGACTCAAAAGTTTGAATTTTGATGTATTTCGGTGCGATAGGAAGAGAATCCTAAAGCGATGCGGTCTTGGATGTAAAATCCTCGACTCAAAAGTTTGAATTTTGATGTATTTCAGGTGCAATAGGAAAAGAATCCTAAAGCAAGTGCGGTCTTGGATGTAAAATCCTCGACCCAAAAGTTTCGAATTTTGATGTATTTCGAGTGCGATAGGAAGAGAATCCTAAAGCAGTGCAGTCTTGGATGTAAAATCCTCGACCCAAAAGTTTTGAATTTTGATGTATTTCAGTGCAATAGGAAGAGAATCCTAAAGCAGTGCAGTCTTGGATGTAAAATCCTCGACCTCAAGAGTTTTTTGAATTTTGGTGTATTTCAGTGCAATAGGAAAAGAATCCTAAAGCAGTGCAGTCTTGGATGTAAAATCCTCGACCAAAAAGTTTGAGTTTGAATTTGATTTTGAGACTTGAAATCTGGAAAGATTGAATTTGAGATTTGGAAGGATGAGTTTGAACTCGATTGAAATTTGATTTAAGATTTGATTTGAAATTTGGAAGATCAAATTTGAAACTTGCTCGAGATTGGATTTAGATTTTGATTGAGAATTTGATTTGAAATTTGTAAGGATGGAATTTGATTCGGAATTTGGAAAGATTGAATTTGAGATTTGTGTTGATTTCGTTTATCTTTTAATGGTTCAAATTTTATTTTGTTGTTTATTTAATGTTCATGTGAACTTGGTGTTTGTCATTTTTCAGATTTTTTTTATTCTCTTTTTTTCTTTTTCGTTCTTTGTTCGAAGTTCATTTAACTTTAATGGCGTTTCCCAATCAATTTGCACAAAAGAGGTGAAGGCCAAAAACGTGACATGGTCACTTTCATTCCAATCATGTTGAAAATACGTCGTACAACTCGATCCGGAATATATTTCATACAATCCATGTAGACTCAAAACGGACTGTGTATGATCTTTGTTGATCCATCAAAAGAATCATCTGTCAAAAAATCCATGTCTGAATAGTGAGGTACATGGTCAATAACATCACCTTCCAAGCCATCCTTGGCAAGGATGCCGGCTGGATGTACATTGGAGGTGTGATATTTCCCATGTAACTCACAGCTCGTAAGGCCGGAGGTTCTCTAGCTCCGGGTCCGGTTGGAAATGGTAAGGTATTTTCGTTGTCGTCCATCCTCCTGAAAGTAACCGAGATTCGCTCCACCGGCACCCCGGTATGCAATGCTTTGCGATATCCGCTCCGTTACCTTGCGGTATCATGACGGAACCCACCGGTAAAGGTATCTTTACTCGGCCCTCGGAACTCGCCCGGGCCTCGCTATCCGGAGGTCGGATCCGAACATGATGTTGCACTCATTCAAGAAAGAAGCTGTGCGAAAGGTCTGACGAAGTCGTGGTGATCAATATGTGGGGGTATGCAGTCACCCTGTTTGTAGATGTTGATAATGCAGCTATTGGGTATGCAATCTGCTGGCAGTACCCTCCATGTTATCAATCTTTTCACCATTCTCTTGATAACTAATGGCATCGGATCTACTTGCCCATGACGAAGTATCCCTGGTGGGTTTCCCTTCCTGTCTTCAACGAAAGTTGTAGCGAGCATCCGCATTGTATTGTGATTCTTCCTTTCCCCGGCATCCATCTTCGGGGTTCCGAGTATGTATTTTCCCTCGGGCGGCTCGCTCGGCCCATTCTTTTCGGATCCGGATACGATCCACGATTTGCTTGTTGTTCATACTCCGAGAATACGTCGGTGTGTAGCTCGAGGCCCTCTAGTATGTTGATTCTTCTTCCTTTAATTCTCTCGAAGTATTCGAAAGTTTTCTTTTCAACATTCCGCATCCTCTCCAGCTCGTATTCCGGAATGATCGCGGATGGCGAGGCCTTGTGACATATTGTGGGATATATGGTTCAATCCCTTCACGTTCCCCTGCATACCTCGGCTCCTCGGGGATGATGCACGTCGGGACATCCCCGGGGTTGCTTCGCAACAAGGTCATGCACTGCCGGCGGTTCTATCCGATGGCGTGGTAGCCTTCTTTCTTCCGATCTTCCGGAGATTTCCACGGTTCTTTACGTTATTCTAGGAGCCGGCCTCCTTTTTCGAGTTCCCGGTGAACCGGTGTCCTTGAAATGTGAGTGCCGGCATTAGCGGTTGTCTCGTCGCGCCGGTCGCGGCTAGTTTTGTTAACATTTTACGGATGCGGCGATTCTTATTTCTTCGTTGCGTGGCCGTGAGAGTAGCCCTCCGAACTTCTTGAATCTCCGCGGGCGCGGCGCTGACAAGCTCGCCCTCCGTCGTAGTGACTACGGACTTCATTTTCTTGTCTTCTTCGGTGTTTGCTTTTCTTTTCTTGTTGTTGGATTGGTGGCTTGGGCCACCCACTTTCATCACCTGTCCGTCCGGGCGGTTCTTCTCGGTTAGCCGGGACCCGGTCACTTTCCTCGTCATCGTAGGCTCCGCTGGTGCGAAATGCGAGTCAATCTCGATTATCGCTCCATCTTTCACCCTCTTTTCATCGAGTGCAAGGCTTACGCCATTCTTAAAGTTCAAAACCAACCGCCCGTTCGACATTTCCTCGCGAAAAGACAAGGAAAAGGATCGGGGTCGTACTAAGAACAAGAACATTAAGAAAATGTTTATTAAAGATACATTTTTTATTATTCTTATATTTTGAAATTTAACAGGAATGAAGTAGGATAAGATGAGGGAAGAGATCTTGATTTGAAAAAGGGAACAAGGAAAACTTAATTATTATGATTTTATTTATCTTAGCACGTTTTATTATTTTTGGGTTCGGACCCAATCACAAGTAATTACTTCACCCGTGTTTCTTAGGGATGAAGAATTCATTCCTTCGAAACATCAGGTAGCGTAATATTTTTTCAAGTATCGTCCGTTGATTGGAAGCATATGTCGTTCTCCTCGGCAATTTACTAGGTCGGTAGGAACCTCCCGAGTATACTGCTTGACCACGAAACGGTCCTTCCCAAGTGGGTTCAAATTTTCCTCCTATCTTGCGGTGTGCAAGAATAGGTCTCTTGAGAACGAGAACTAAATCACCAACTTTGAAGGTTCTTGGGCGGACCAGTTTGTCATGGGCTTGAACCATTTTAGCTTGGTATAGTTCTAAATTCGTTGCTGCTGCAAGTCTTTTCCCTTCCAAGCTTTCTAATTCTTCGAGTCGTAGTCCGGCGTTTTCTTCTGTCGTGATCTTGTTTGCAATCGCAATTCGAGTGAAGGAAGCCGAACCTCTAAAGGTAACACTCGCCTCGGACCCATACACCGGAGCGTAAGGTGTAGCTTGAGTAGGAGTTACGAAGGTTGTCCGGTAGGCCCATAAGGCTTCTAACAATTTCTCGTGCCAATTTCTCTTATTATCGTCCGGGGTTTTCTTTAAGATTTGAACGAGAGTTTTATTAAAAGCCTCGGCGAGGCCGTTTGCTCTTGGGTAGTAAATTGTTGAGTATCGCCGATCGATTCGTGTCTCCCGACAAAATTGTTGATTTGTGTGCTTCGAATGCCGACCCATTATCCGAGATGATCCTGCGCGGCACTCCGAAACGGTAGACAACTTGGTTCTTGAAAAGCTGCAGCACGTGGTGTGCTTTCACTTCTCTAAGTGGAGCTGCCGCCCACTTGGAAAAGTAATCTGTAGCCGCAAGAATGAAGCGATGTCCTTTTGAAGATGGTGGTTCTATCGGACCCACTATATCTGTGCCCCAACATTCAAATGGCCACGACGCAATTGTCGGGTGTAGCACATTTGGAGGTTGATGTAGAACCACTCCGTGCACTTGGCATTGGTGACAGCTCTTGGCGATTTTCATGCGGTCGGTCATCATCGAGGGCCGGTAGTACCCTAGTCTTTTAATTTTCATCTTCATCTTTGGACCCGACTGGTGAGCGCCGCGAGTCCCGAATGCACCTCTTTAACAATTTCACGGGCCTCGGACCCGCTTAGGCACCTTAGCCACATTTGATCAAAAGACCTTCCGTATAATGTGTTGTTTATTAATGCGTAAGACGAGTTCTTTTCTTGATCCGATGGGCTAGAGACCTATCGTCCGGTAGCTTTCCTGTTTGCGGGTAGTCCATCGATAGCCGTCGCTCGATCTTCGTGTTTTATGTCACTACTGCAACCGATTCTTTTTCTTTGCTGATTTGTGTATCGTGTCATGTCGAGCCGTGATAGGACTCGACGTCCGTGAACCGACACTTCCACCGATTCATCTTGCAAACGAGCAAATTCTTTTGCGAGACGGGCTAAAGCATCTGCTAAAGCATTCTCTTTTCTAGGAATTTTGTAGATTGTCACATTTGGAATGCATTCAATAGTCTGTATGGCATACTTGGAAGTACTGTTCGAGTCTTGGTTTAAAAATTATGTATTGTCCGGCGATCTGTTGAATGATTAACTGTGAATCCCCGTAGATGTTGATGTCTGTTATCCCCATTTGAATGGTTAATTCCAATCCCGTTATGAGGGCTTCGTATTCTGCTTCGTTGTTTGTACACGGTTCTGTCGAGTGGTAGGAGTATCTTAACATCCCCGCTCCGGTGTTATAAAGATTAGCCCGATTCCTGCCTTACGGGCACTATCACTTGCGATTCTTCGTCTTTGTGTGTCGAAGATGCTCCGTCGAAATACAATTCCCAACGTCGATCATCGGGGTCTTCTAGGCTCATTATTTGTTCATCGCGCGATCGTCATTGAGAGGAGATTCGGCCGGCAAAGGGTGTGTCTGCGAGGAAGTCCGCTAAG
The DNA here is from genome assembly GCA_022702705.1 of Papilionanthe hookeriana x Papilionanthe teres. Lineage (NCBI taxonomy): Eukaryota > Viridiplantae > Streptophyta > Magnoliopsida > Asparagales > Orchidaceae > Papilionanthe > Papilionanthe hookeriana x Papilionanthe teres. Next base: position 20,480 of record JAKZJZ010000735.1, read on the forward strand.
ACTTGTCCCTTTACGGCACGCGAGAGGCACGAAAGTTATATCGAATTGCAATAATATCATTGACCATCCGGCAAGTCCGTCGGAAAGTGTTGGACGAGTCATCAAGTATTGCAATGGATTAAACTTCGAAATCAAGTTGACCTTGTGAGAAAGCATGTAGTGCCTGAGCTTTTGAGCGGCGAAGATCAGGGCCAAACAATGCTTTTCAATTGCGGGATACCTTACCTCCGTCGGAAGTAAACGACGGCTTAAGTAAGTAAAGAGCATTTTCTTTACCCTCATCATTGACTCAGGCTAACGGGGCTCCGAGGAGTCGTCTAGAGCCGCGGTGTAAAGTATCGCCGGTCTACCCGAGATCGGGGCTACTAAGACGGGAGGTGTCATTAAATATTGTTTAATGTCTTCGAAGGCCTTCGGCATTTCTCTTCCCAAATAAATTTGGCGTCCTTTTTAACTAGTGCCGAGAAAGGCTGACACCTACTCGACGGGTTCTGAGATAAAGCGTCGAAGATATGCCGGCTTCCCTTGAAAAGATCGTAGTTGTTTTAAGGTTTTGGGAGGCGGCATTTCTAAGATGGCTTTAATCTTCTCGGGTCGATTTCAATTCCACGATGTCGGACAACGAATCCTAAGAATTTCCGGAGGTGACGCCGAAGGCGCATTTTAAGGGATTCATCTTAAGGTTAAATTGTCTTAATCGTTCGAAAACAATTCTCAAATCATACGAGTGGTTTTCCTTTACTTTGCTTTTGATGACGACATCGTCCACGTAGCACTCGACTTGATTGTGGATGAGATCATCAAAAATTCTTGTCATTGCTCTTTGGTAAGTTGCTCCTGCGTTCTTCGATCCGAATGGCATCACCGTGTAAGCAAAATACTCCGATCGGCGTTCGAATGTTGTAAGCTTTTCATCTTCTCGGAGCCATTTTTATCCGGTTGTATCCTGAAGATCCATCCATGAATGAGAATATTTCATGTGTCGAAGCAATATCGATCATCGGTTCTGGAATCGGTAGAGGGAATTCATCTTTTGGACATGCCTTGTTTAAATCTCCGAAGTCCACACAAATTCCGATCCGACCATTCTTCTTTTCGACCGGCACCACGTTGGCTAGCTAAGTCGGGTATTGTTCTTCACGGACAAATTTAGCGTCTATTAGCTTTTTAACTTCGGCTATGACTTGTTGTTCGATTTCCAGACGCATTCTTCACGGGACCTTGTCCGATCGGAACGAGTAGGATCCACTCCTAACTTATGGACCGCAATCTCTCGGGGCTAATCTCGGCATTTCATCGTAGCTCCAAGCAAAACAGTCTTTAAATTCCATTAATAACTTGATTATTTCTTCGGAGTCTTCTTTATTGAGTAAGGAGCTAACAAAGGTAGGTCTAGGCTCTTCGCTAGTACCCAAGTTAACTTCCGTTAACTCATCTATCATAGATTTGATTTCTTCTTCGAATTCGGTGGAGCGTCTCCAATTTGTAAATCTTCGAGTTTGTCCGTAGTTTCCATGCGGCTTTCATTGGATTTGCAAGTGACAACCAAGCAAAATTCGGTATCGTCAACCGACCCTACCGTGCCGAATCCGAGTCCATACTTTGAATCGGGAGGACGGCCGAGTTATTCCATAACTTTTCAAAATGTTGTGATCGGCCTTTTGTCCATTGTCGAGGTAAGAAACCACGTTGAATTAAATTTTGAACACAGGGAGAGTACCACTCAAAAGGTAATTCCATTAATTCGATGAAGTGACATCTTCGAATTGTACATTATTTTCGGCTTTGGAGGAAGAAGCACCACGGTAGAATTTGATCGGCTTTGCACCGTCACTACGTACCTCTTTGACCTCCATACCCTCGATCTTATTAGAATGGATCGGAGTTAGGGTCATAGTATGTACGTAGTGGTTAATCTTCTCGTACATCGATTTGTATTCTTCGTTCTTTTCATCTTCGAGGGAGATCTTGTATTGCGGCTTCTTTCGACTTATTGTTCGTTGCTTCTTGCTTGATTTCTTTTTCTTCTTCGGAACTATCATCCCAATCAACATTGATGGTTGGTTTCTTCAGTCCAATTGTCCTAGTGTCTCTACCACGGCCTCGTCCCCGGCCTCGACCTCGGATGCGAGTTGTGGAGAAACCTTCACCATCTCGCCGGAAGGGAGTGGTGAGTGACCGTTGGACTAGAACTTCAGGTTCTTCGTTGTCCTGAACTTTCTTTGCTTCATTTGTTATGGTATCTCTTGAGAAGATTGTTTTCTTTGGCGGTGCATAATAAGCCGCATCTTCATGGATTCCAATTTCATGTACGGAGAATGGTTGTAAGTCTCCTTTGATGCACTCGTTCCCTCCATCGTAATATTTGATGCACCGGTGTAGAGATGATGGTACCATCCTCGTTTTCATGTATCCATGGTCGGCCCAAGTAGAGCGTTGAACGACGTTTCGAATCGATTATATGAAATTTTGCGGTTGTCTTTGCTAAATCACCGGTCTTCATCGGTAGCGTTATTGACCCGAGGGCTCTTTCTCCTTTACGGTTGAATCCTCTTAATAACATTTTGTCGGCCTCGAGCTCACGAGCATCAATTTCCAAGTATGCTAGTGTTCGAAGGCTCATTATATTGATTGATGCTCCTGGATCCACCAATACTCGGAGAGCGTAAACTTCCCAATTGTAACCGAAATGTACAACGGTCGGTTGTGATCTGCTGTCCCAAGTAGTAGGTCATTGTCCGTGAAGGTGACACCTCGCTCGTTCCTTTAACGAGCAAACCTCATCTAAGGAATCTCCGGCCATTTGAGCTAAGCAAATTTCCGGATCAAGTAAGGCCTTGATCGAGCTTCTCTCATCTCCTTTGATAAGATGAGAGCATCGTAGATGCTCGGCTTGGCGGTAGTTTCCTAAGATGGGCTAGCACGTTGTAGTCCACTTTGTTCTCCATGTGTCTCGGCTTCTTCTCGAATGGGTATGTCTTCTGCTGGGGTTGGTTCTTCTTGAACAACCACTCGCTTTCCTTTGTCTTTTGGACCCATTCTCGGAGGTAAAACTCTTCCACTTCTCGAGTTGACTTCGTAATTTCTTCGAATCTAGTATTGAGTTTGTCGGTGTCTCCTCCCGAATCGGAATGACCGGCTCTTCCGGATTATCTTCCAAATCTGAAGGCTCTAACTCTATTATAATCGGAGCTCCTCGAAACTCACGAGATAGATCCGTTGCTTGTTGAACTCTCGTAGCCTCCTCGATGGATGCCTTCTTCGTCATTTTGATCGTCGAGATCATGTATGATTTGAGAATTGTTGTTGGTATCGAAATCGACGCCCGGATTGTCGCTAGTTACGTAATCGTTAGAAACGACCAAAACGTAGCCAACGCCATCACCCTTATCATTATATGATCCCACCGAAGTGAGCGGATAATCATACAAAATCGAGAGGTTCGAGGGGTTTCTCCCCCGAATCGGAAACAACTATCCTAGGATAAGCAGTCCCTAGTCTAGCCTTAGGAATCTCGGTCCCCTCTTCTTCGTCAATTTTCTTCTTCTCTTCGATTGTCTTCGGTCGAGGTGGTTCTTCTATCGCAAGTGATAGTACCGGCTCAATGGGTCTCGAACTCCGAATTGAAGCTCGCACCGAAGCGGTTCGGATGTTGTCTAAAATCTTCTTCGAAGATCTCGTCCGAGCGGTAGTCCATCCATCGTCGGTTGCATAGGGATTTATCGGAATGACGGGATCGGCTGAGATAACATTGACGGAACCTCCTTTCGGGGTTCCTTCATGTACTCCTTCGGGATTGTTATATTTCCTTTCCGAAGGTTGTCGTTGAGCCAACTTTTGAAGGTAATGCGGTCTTTCATCTTGTGCCCAAGCATCCGATGGTAGGGGCAAAAGTTGGGATCTCCTTTCTTGTTGACTTCCTCCGGTCTTTTAGGCTCGGCACTTGGAAATCCGGAGTTTTCATTAAGCTACGGAACATCTTTGGTACTCGCTTCATTTTTGAACGGATATTCTCTCGCTCGAAGCTCCTTCAATGTACGTTGCGGACGAGACGGTCGTTCATACTCGCGGAGACGACCGATAGCTGGACCGGGGTTGCTTGGTAATTTTGTTGTGGTTGCTTGCGGCCGTTCGGTGGTATTTGCATCGGTTGTTTGCCTTTGTCAACCGCCGCAACGACCCCGCATTTCTTTTCGAAAGTCTTCACCGGCTTCGCTTGTCCGTCTTGTCGGCAAACTTAATTGCTTCGCCTCTTCTTGCAAGCTTCCGGCCTTGCTTAACAACTTCTCAAAAGTCTTAATAGTGAATCCCTTGAGGAGAAGTGCTATCGGGCCGTGAATGCTTTTAAGCAAGATGCCGATCGCATGTTGTTCTTGCGGTTGTGGTTCACACTTCATACTTAAATTTCTCCATCGAAGTATGTAATCCACTAGAGTTTCATTCGGCCTTTGTTTCTCTACCACTAAATCACCTATAGTGATGTGGTGCCGAGCTCCGCAAATCGCTTAATGAAGAGGCTCTCTAGCTCCGAGAATGTCTTTACTGCATCCGTTGGGTAATTCCGCATACCGGCCGAAGGCGATCCCCGACGGACCGCTAACAAACCGTCGGAAGAGTAGCGCATCGCTCCCGCCGGCATTGCAACAATCGGCACGAAAGTGTGCAACATGCCGTCGGGGTTCCCGGCTCCGTCGAAGGTTTTAAACGAGAGGTGGTACGAAGCCCTTTGAGTATTGGACGGCGTCGAATTCTTCCGGTAAGGTCTACCCGTCCGAATAGATGTCCCGTTCTTCGATTGTGCTAGGGCTTCTCGCACTCGCCGTTCTACCAAGTTCTTGATATCCTTTTCGGGGATCATACTTTGTGTTGTATCCTTTTTCGACTGGTCATCCCCATTGACGGATGTAATCTCCTTTCCTCCGTCTACGATGTGAATGACTTCGGGGGTGTCTCTCTATGTGGTTGTACTTGACTTTGGAGAGTGGCTAGAGCTATGGCCATCTCTTCCATCCTCTTCGCCATTTGAGCGATCGTGTCGTCCTTTTCCCGAAGCCGTCTCTTCATCGGTTCCGGCTCCTCTCTTCTGCGGCTGCAGGAGCACCTCGAGAAGATGATGAAGCTCGTGTCTCAACCATGTTGATTTCTCGCATATTCGTTGTCCATGAATTCCGATGAGTCGATCTCATCTCCGAACTTTTCTTCTCTTTCTTTTGCCAACCGTCGGATGTCGGTTCTCAACTTTTCCATGGCATCTTCTAGCGGGGCTTTCGTGTATCTTTGTGGTTGTCATGCGATGGTTGTCGGGTCCTTTTTTCACGAGTCCCCTTCATCGCAAGTAGCACTTTCTTCGGATTCCGGCCTCCCGGCGAGACTTTCTTTCTCGGGCCGTCGTTTCGGCCTCAATCGCCCCGTAGTGGGACGCCACACCATCCTTCTAGCAGCGAGAAGGTCTATGACCGGATGGTCTATCGGCCAAATGCCGGAAGGTGGTATCCTCCCTAATCTGTAATCCCGATACTACGACGGGCGGGCTAGCCTTCATTCTCTTGCTTGGCTTTTCATCATGATGGCGGGTTCTACTCGGGGCCCAAGACGGGATTTGACCGGCACCCGCCCTATCCTTCGTAGAATTTCCGACACGGGACGAGCTTTTCCTTCTTCGCTAGCTTTTCTACCAAAGTTTGCAATCGAGCAAACGGCGTAGTCCCGATTCTTTTCTTGCGGCTATCGTTGTAGTATGCGGGCCGTGGTAATGTGGCGAGCAATCTTGCGAACATTCTCCTCATCCTCTGCGGCGGAGAGGGGATGGAACCCGCTTCCTCCCAAAAGTGGTATGTAGTCGGGCAGTGGTGTATATTCGGTAGCGGTGTATATTCCGGTAACTCCGGAATTTCCTCCGGAAGGCAATCTCGGCGGCTTCGGCTTCCCCGGCGATCCTTCTATTTCTATTTCTTCTTTGGGTCTTTGTCGGCGACGGAATCTTCGAACCGGACCCGATTTCGAAGACGAAAGGTCTTACGAGAAGATCCGTACCCTCCACGGTTACAGGTTTACCATAGTTCTGGATTTCTTTCCCCTTTGATTTGGCAGAAGTCGGGGTAGGTGCAGAAACAACTAGACCAGTGGGGGTAGTGAGAACAGTCCTCCTGCGGACAGCAGTACTCCTCCTAGTCGGGACCCTTTGCAGGGGAGGAAACTCTTGGGTCGACCTAAGGTCGAACTCGAGCGAGGGCTCCTCGGCTTCGCATACCTTGTTTGTCGGTGCAAAGAGGGAGACGTCGGTGACCTCGACGTTCGTGTTCTCAAATCCTCGTCCAAATCGGATGACCCCATTGTCGGGCAGCTCATCCTTATAGACAGCGAAGTCCAGTCCGTTGGTGAAGGAGAAAATCAGTTTCGGGGCTTCCATTTCTGCAAGGTAGATTCTGGTTGTCAGTCCCAAGCTATGCTCCTTTTCTTCAGGACGAAAAGAAAGGAATTAAAAAAAAGTCCGAACTCATTCTTTGTTCATGTATTTATAAGAAGGAATTATTTGTTAAAAGAATCACTTATTAGCGGGTTTATTTATTTAGAACGGAATGTTCAAAGGTGTAGAGAAGGTAAGGAATCTGATTCAGAAAGGAAAAGAAAGTCTTAAGCAAGACTTCCCGACTCGAAGGATCACTCCTAAACTAACACCTATCGGGGGTCCACCCCACCTCGTAAATGAGGTAAAAGGATCTCGGAACCTCTCTCGTTTAGGGGTATCTAAACAAGTGGCTCCTAAATCCGAGAGAATGTTGGCTATACTTGTTCAAGATAGAAATGAACATAGTATTCCAACGGAAAGAAGGGTAGTTTGATCCATTAGGGACATGGATACACTACCGATTTTTGAAAGCAGAATTATTTGATTATAATGGAGAGAGGAATATTCCCCAGCGGAGTCGCCAGAAATCCTGTGCGGCTTATTTTTGAGTCGTGTTTTATTTTGAAGAGGGGTCGCCTAACAGAAATCTGTCGGCGAATTTTTAATTTAATTAAAATAAATAGTTTGAAAAGTAGTATTTGATTTTGAAAATAATTTTAAATTTGAAGGTTTTAAGATATGAGATTAAACCAACCTCACATCCCAAATAGTTTATATAAACGAGCACCGCACCACAAGCCGTGTATCTATCCCTAAGGATAGACATACCGCTTGATGGTGGGGCTTGATTAAATAAACTAGAAGATTAGTGACATCCGTTTGGTCCGCGAACCAATTTTATAAGCCGACAAGTTTCCCCGCTTAATATGAAAACATTAAACGGGGTTTATATTACTCCGGGTTCTTTAAAATTCCCTATAAGGGCAAGCCCCTATAGTTAATTACATCTTAAGTGACGGGAATCACCTAAGAAAACTCTCGATAATAATCAATGATTCTGCTCTCAAGAATTTCAAAGTTTAAGGTTTTCAAAGATTGAATTTTGAAGTTTCAATAGGGAATGGATCAAATTTTTTGGAACATTTTGTTTTGTGAATCCAAAGGAAGAAAGGTAGGAGAAATCACTGATTCGAAGTGAACTTCGATAATTTCCCGACTATCCTATCGTTTGGCTTCGAGTTTAGGAAAGTCCTAATACTTATTTAAATGTTTTGATCTTCGCCAATTTCAATTAATTAGGGCTTATATTTGTATGATAAAATCAAACAAATAGCTTCAGAAGATGTGAGGGTTTATTGTCGTATCGGACGACTACCTCGGAATCCTAAGACCTAGGTTAGGGCTTAATTTGCAATGCAAATGCCTAACGAAGAGTTGAGGATTTATGTTGCACTAGTGCAAGCTACCTCGAAGTCCTATGGCTTGGTTGTTTTAATTCTAGGAAAGTTTTCTCGAAGTAGCACTCGTGTTTCATTGATGACGATGGTCGTGTCGCCCACCATGCTCCGAGCTCCTTGTTGTCGCAGAGGTTTAGTTTTAGAAATCATAAATCAGTGGGATGAGAGAAGTGTTTTGGTTTAGAGAAAATCTCAATTTCCAAGTGTTTTTTATGTTTTATTTAAAACAAATCTTAAAGTTGATTATAACGACACCGGTTAAGATCCCACTGGTTCCATCCTTCCGGCATCGTTATTTTTATCGGATTCACTTAGTCCGTATGAATTTGCTAAACTCAACCGAATGAGTTCCACACTTTCATTTAGACCGTGGGAAATCCCGTTAGCAACACGTGGGTTACATCATCCGAGGTATTCCCGATCATCCAACGAGACGTTTTAATTTAGTTGTAATTGTAGTTTTGTGTTCTGTTTGTAATTAAATTTTGAGTTGTTTTATATTTTGAAATGTTGTGGCGGTGAATTTTATCTTGCAATGACTTTTAACTTAATTTTGGTTTCAGTTTTAGGGCTATCCTAAAGGTGTGGGTTTTCATGCAACTCGTTTTTATCATGCAAGAAAAGTAAAATGCATTTGCAATAAAGTAAATCGCAAGAAAGTAAATTGCAAGAAAGTAAATTGCAATAAAATAAAAGCGTACCTGGAGGGTCTTCCCGTCATCCCAAGTCGCACTTAAAACACAATTAGCATATTTAAGCAAGTTCCTAGGTAAAGCTAAGGGAAAGGTTATGGTTTTCTACCAAATTCCTAATCCTATAGCTAGTCATTTCCTATGACGTCTAGGTTCTTTGGGTTTTGGTTTAAGGACGATTTTCTTCATCAAAGAACAATTAAGTCCAATTGTTCTTATAAATATCCTATCATATCGAGGAAGTGCTTAAGAAGAATCTTAAACATCTTTTCAATATTTCCAGGATTGTTTTAAGTTCAAATGAATTTAATTATATAAATGAATCGATCGTCCGAGGTTTTCAAATCTTGTTAACTTCGCTCAGTGAACTAGGACATTCGAATATCCTATGAGTGAAGTAACACTTCATTTAATGTTTTATTTAGGAGTTATAATAACTAAAGCTTTCAAGGGTAAGTTAGTATTCAAATGATTTGATTTAAGTTAAAGGGTTTAAATTTGGAATAGTGTTCAAGTTGCTTTATATTTAGTTTAATTTAATTTAATTTGATTTGATGTTTAATTAATTTGATTTGATTTAACTTTTAATTTAATTATTTAATTTAATTTAATTTAATTTTAATTAATTTAATTTAATTGTTTAATTTAATTTAATTTAATTTAAGTTTAATTTAATTTAATTTAATTTAGTTTAATTTAATTTAGTTTAATTATTTAATTTAATTTAATTTAATTTAATTTAATTTAATTTAATTTGTCTTAATTTAATTTAATTATTAAATTTAATTTAATTTTAATTTAATTTATCTTTAATTTACTTTATTTTTAATTTTAATTGAAATTTCAAAAGAGTTTAATAATTTAATTAAGTCTTTTAATATTTTAAATTTGAGTTATCATTTTAATTAAAAATTGAATATTAATTGATATAATTAATTTAGGGATTTTTAAATTAAAGAATAAATCTCTTCCTAATAAAGATCCCTTATTTTAATAATTCCAATTTTATTATTCTTCCAAATTTAATCTATTATTTAATTAAAGTTTAATCATTTTAAAATTATTTAATGGGTTTCTACCCTTTAATTATTTAAATTTCAATCATCCAAATCAGATTAGGATCAAATATTTTACTTGTTGATTTTTTATTAAACCTAAAGTTTTAATTAAGGATTAAAGATTTTAATTACCATTTTACCCTTTAAGCTTAATAATTTCATAACTCACTAAATTGAACTCAAATGAACTTGAAATTTTTATGTGACTTCACTCATATGTCAATAAAGACATGAGAGGAGAAAATGTGATTTTTCTGTATTTAATTTATTTATATAATTATTTTTGGTGGAAAATAGAGATTTTCAAGGAAAATTTAATAATATGACCAAGGGAAAGTTTCTGTCCTTAAGAAAATTAGGGGACATTCCTAATGACCAGAGAAGCACTTGGACCAATTTTGGTGATTTTTTGAATTATATTATTTTTATTATAATTATTTTGAGTTTTGGAGTGTTAATTAATTTAAAAATAAGATAAATGTTGAAAAATGGATTTTATATTTTTCAAAAATCTCTCTGATATCAAGGAAACCAGAGAATCAAATTTTGCAATTTTCTGATTTTTCTATGATTTATAATAATTATTTTAGTGAAAATGCTAGAAAATACATTTTTTTAATTTTAAAATTACCCTAGGGCTTTAAAATTTAATATCTCACTAAATAGACTTAGGAAAAATGTGGGATTTGTTCCTAAGTGATTAAAATTCAAAATGTGACATTTTGGTGAATTTTATTATTTTTGTGATTTTTATTATTTTTTAATTATTAAAAATATTAAAATATTATTAAAAATCAACTTTTTTAGAAAATTGAAATTTTAATTTTCTTAGGTTCCCCTGATATCAGAGAGGCTCCAAAACCAATTTGGTGAATTTTTAAAAAGTATTTTAAAAGTTATGAATTTTTAAAGTTTAAAATGGCTAAGTGGCTTAATCAACCCAATTAGTGGGGCTAACCAAGTCCAATCGACCTCAAATTTTTATGGTGGATTCCTCTGATCCTAAAGGTCAGTGGAGAATTGATTTCAAGTCAATTTGATGCCTGGTTAACTCTAATTAATTAAAGACCTATTTTAGGTGTTTAAGCCAATTAGGGTTAATTCGAGTGAATTAACTCAAGTCCTATTTTTCCTAGAGTTCTCTGGTCATAAGGAACATCACCAAATATTTCTAGAATTTATTTCACAACATGCTAATTTTTGGAATTAAAATACTCAAAACAGCAACATGCATTTGAAAAATAAATAACTTTTCACAGAGATGGCCTCCGACCTTGGAAAATTCAGGGAATGTTCCCAAGTTCGGAGGCTTCAAAAGCCCTATGGTCTCATGCCATGGTGAATTGTATACATGCATGGAGAATTAAATGTATGCAGAGAGTAAATAAATCATAAAAAATAAAATACTTAATGAAATTGAATGATTTCTTTTCCACATTATTCTCCTCTGTTCACTGAGCAAGAGGGTATTTTTATTTTATTTTTGTGATTTTTCTACACAGAGATATGAATTTTTGAAGTTTAGGGAATTAAATAAATAGAAAAATACCCTAATTTTCTATTTATCCACGCGGCGCCGCGTCAACCTCGGCAGCCTCCGAACGCACACGCGTCGCGCTCCCATTCGACGCCGCCACCCGAGTCGGCAGCCCGGGCCCCGCGGTTCTCGTACCGTCTCCCGGTCCGACGCAATCCCGGCCGTCCGTGCGCGCGTGTATTGAATGGACGGCATCCGTTCATCGTCCCCAAGTGTTCTCACCCGAGAGCCGTCCACACTAAATCCCTAAGATCTCACTCGATTCTCAATGGATTTTCATGTTCTTATACTCTATGGATTCGTCTTCAAGAGACGAACACATCTATACTGGCTAACATGCATTGAAACTAAGGCATTTGAAATGGAGAATCTCCGAAGCTCGGGATGGATAGTTAACTCATACCTTAGCTCGCAGAAGTGTGGCTTCAATCCGAGAGTTGTTGCACCTTCGATCGGGTCCCAGCGAAGCTCCGCATGAAGTCTCCTGGTCCGGTGAATTGCCTAGCTATGAAAGTGACCACAGCCGATCACAAAGCTTGGAGGCCGGAGCAACCGGGTGGCCCGGAGATGGGGCTTTCAGATGGGAAACTTCTCCTCTTGGTCCAGTGAAGGTGTAGGACCGACTAATTTGAGGATTGGCTCACTGCGGCAAAGTGTCCTGGTTTTGGGTGGAATTTCGGCTGAGAAATCGGGCTCGTTGGTAGGGATTAGGGCAAATTGACACCTGGGATCAACTCGCTCTAAGGATGGTGAAGGGTTTGGAACAATTTTGGCAGAGTTTCGGCAGGGTTTGTGCTTGGCTCCCCTCATGGCCGAGAGGGGTGGAGTTTGAACAGAGTTGGGCTGGGGGCCTCCTGTGGAGAGTTAGGGCTTGGGATCACTGCTCCGGTGAGGAGAAGATCGGCCCATGGTGACCACTAGGGATGGGGCAGCTCAGCAAGTGAGAATTTCAATGTTGGCTCACATGCGAGCTCTCGGCCATGGGGTTTTCCGGCGGCCTGGTGGCCGGCCGGCCAGGCATGGGTCACCCTCGTGGTCAGTGGGTCGTGGCCGGAGGTTTGTGCAATCAATCGGCCATGGACATGTGTAAAGGCTTTGATCCAAAGTGGAATGGGGCATGGCTAGATTTGGACCTAAATGGGTCAACCCACCCATTTGGGCTAGGTGCACCACCCAAGGCCTGGTTTAGGGCTGAGGAGAAAGTGATTTGGATCAGCTTGATTAGTGGGGTCAAGTCACAATCCAAGTACAATTAGAGCTTAAGCATGGTTTAGTGGAATCATGTAAGTGGTTAACCACCTTTAGGAGTTAAGGAAAGAGCCTCCTCCTTTTGCCCAAAATGGCATGGTGACATGTAAAGAGGCTCTCATGGCTTGCATATGGCTTATGCATGGCTCCATGGCTCCATTTGGCTTCGGGAAAAGTAAAGTCAATTTCATGGAAATGGATTTAAGGAAAATTTTGGTATTTAGGGGTGATTTGGCATGAGGCTTGATTTGGAATTATTTGATGATGAATTTAGGACTTAGGGATGATTTTAATTGAAAGTATGATGAAGGGAAATGTCATATGGGCCTTGGAAGAATTTTGGGCTTTTTTGAAAGGGTTTTAGATGGGCTTTTAAGATGGATTAGGAAAGTGGGCTTTTGAATTTTAAAATGGATTTTGGGATGAAATTTTGTAAAGAGGTTGGGCCAAATAATTATTGGGTTTAGCTCATGGATGTGTCATGAGTGACTTGAAGCAAATTTGGGGTAGTTTGGACTTGAATTGGGTTGGATTTGAATTCTTTTGGTGAATGGGCCAATGTAGGTCAAATTGGGCTAACTTGGGCCAATGTTGGGCTAGGGTTGAAATTGATGTAAAATAAATATTAAGAAATGTTTATGGGAGTGTTTCAAAGAGGTTTTGGCTTTGGTTGGGTTTTAATTTTGAGGTTTGGGCCTATTTGGGTTAGATTTCGGGTTTAGGTCAAAATTGGGCTTTTTGATTTTGGGTTGAATTTGAGTGGGGTTTGGGTCAAAATCTTGGGCAAATCATGTTAGTGTTTTGTTTATGAGGATGTTAAGGAAGGTTTAGAAAAGATTTGGGGTTAATTGGAGTTGAATTGGGTTAGTTTGGGCTAAGTTTGGGTCATGGGTCCAAATTTGGGCTTTAAGGCCCAAAGTGAAATTTGATCCAAATGTCAATCAAATTGGACTTGGATTTGGTCTAAATTGGTATTGGGAATGTTGAATTGAAGTTTAGAATTGAATTGGACCAAAATTGGGGTCAATTGGGTAGGTTTGGTTTGACATTGGGTCCACTTTGGGTTAAAATGGGTCAATTTGGGGGTTTTGACAAAAGTAGGGTAAATTGACAAAATTGGCCCATGGTGTAGTTGGACAAAATGAAATTGGGAATATTTGGGATTTTCTGGAATTTTCTGGGAATTTTCTGAATTTTTGGATTTTTAGGCCAAGAAGGGTATTTTGGGTATTTGGAGGGTATTGGGGGTTTTCTTGGAATTTTTGGTATTTTTGGGTATGGATGATCAATTTGAGTGATGTGGAGGTGTTTGGGATTGATTTTGGAAAATTTTAGGTAATTTGGAGATTTTGCAAAAATTTGGGTAATTCAAGCGGTTTTGGGTAGGTTTAGTAGGTGTAGGGTCCCGGGGTCAAAAATTGAAAATTTGGGACATTGAAGATTGGGTGAATTTAGGTGGAAAGAAATCATTTTGGTTGAGCCATGAAGCCATTTCAAGCCCATATGAGCCATGAAAGGACTCATTTGAGGCATTCACTATGTTGTTCCTAACCCTCTTAGCCAAGGGCTTAGGGGTTAAGGACCATCCATGTGAATCACCTACATGAGTCGGGAGGTCAAGTTGGGTATGGGTGTGGTTTTAGGAAGTGTGTGGAAATGTAGTGTGTAAGTGTAGTGTATGTCAGCCCCTTCACTGCACTGTGCCACCTGCAGGCGCTCCTAAGGCTAAAGAGTCCTATAGGAACTCATCCTTTAAACTTCCATATTTGATTTCAACCCTCTAGGTGATTAGGGGTCTATAGTCAAGTTTGTGGAGTTTGCAGGGAGTTTAGAAGTGGTTTGAATTTCTAAAAGGCGGGTCCCAATTCTAGTCCTCTAAGATAGTCAAAGGAAAAGCCTAAGGCTAGATCCTAAGCACTAAAAAGAAGAAAGGAAGACCTCATCAAAAATGAGGTCAACGGATGGACGACAGGAAGACACCTTACCATTTCCGACTGGACACTCGAGCTAGAGAGCCTCCGGCCTTACGAGCCGTGAGTTACATGGAAAATATCACACCTCCAATGTACATCCATACGACATCCTTGCCAAGGATGGCTTGGAAGGTGATGTTATCGACCATGTACCCTACTATTCGGACATGGATTTTTGACGGATGCTTCTTTGGATGGACCAACAAAGATCATACATAGTCCGTTTTGAGTCTACATGGATTGTATGAGATGTATTCCGGATCGAGTTGCATGATGTATCTTCGACATGATTGGAATGAAAGTGACCATGTCACATTTTTGGCCTTCACCTCTTTTGTGCAAATTGATCGGAAACGCCATTGAAGTTAAATGAACTTCGAACAAAGAACGAGAAAAGAAATAAAAAAGAGAATAAAAGAAAACTTTCCTTAAAAAATCTAAAAAATGACGAACACCAAATTCACATGGACACTAAACAAACGATAAAATAAATTTGAATCGTTAAAGGATAAACAAAATAAACATAAATTTTAAATCAAATTTCAAATCAAACTCAACCTTCCAAATCTGAAATTGAATCTGTTCTACTCTCTCCCTTGTCTGGGATGGAAGCGGTCGATTCCATTGACACGGAGCCACGAGGTTTTTGATTCGGATCTAGTGGCGAGGAATTGTATCCAATCCAAACCAACGAACTTTCCATCAACTCTTTTGAATGGGATATGAAGCATCTACATATTCCTTCCTAATCTATTCCCTTCCATGAAAGTCTTTTACAACTTTCATGAAATTCTCGAAACACCAAAATTCCACACTCTTCAAATCAACACTACAAATCTTTGCAAAATCAATTACCCATCAATATCAAATTCTTGAGGTTGAGGATTTTACATCCGATACTGCACTGCTTTAGGATTCTTTCCCTATTGCACTGAAATACATCAAAATCAAACTTTTTGGGTTGAGGATTTTACATCCGATACTGCACTGCTTTAGGATTCTTTCCCTATTGCACTGAAATACATCAAAATCAAAATTCTTGAGGTTGAGGATTTTACATCCGATACTGCACTGCTTTAGGGTTCTTTCCCTATTGCACTGAAATACATCAAAATCAAACTTTTTGGGTTGAGGATTTTACATCCAATACTCGCACTCGCTTTAGGATTCTTTCCCTATCGCACTGAAATACATCAAAATCAAACTTTTTGGGTCGAGGATTTTACATCCGATCTTGCATCTGCTTTAGGATTCTTTCCTATTGCACTGAAATACATCAATATCAACTTTTTGGGTTGAGGATTTTACATCCAATACTGCACTGCTTTAGGATTCTTTCCCTATTGCACTGAAATACATCAAAATCAAAATTCTTGAGGTTGAGGATTTTACATCCGATACTCGCACTCGCTTTAGGATTCTTTCCCTATTAGTACTCGAAATACATCAAAATCAAACTTTTTGGGTTGAGGATTTTACATCCAATACTTGCACTTCGCTTTAGGATTCTTTCCCTATTGCACTGAAATACATCAAAATCAAATTTTTTGGGTTGAGGATTTTACATCCGATACTGCACTGCTTTAGGATTCTTTCCCTATTACACTGAAATACATCAATATCAACTTTTTGGGTTGAGGATTTTACATCCAATACTGCACTGCTTTAGGATTCTTTCCCTATTACACTGAAATACATCAATATCAACTTTTTGGGTTGAGGATTTTACATCCAATACTGCACTGCTTTAGGATTCTTTCCCTATCAGACCTGAAATACATCAAAATCAAACTTTTTGGGGTCGAGGATTTTACATCCGATACTCGCATCGCTTTAGGATTCTTCCCTATTGCACTGAAATACATCAAAATCAAACTTTTTGGGTTGAGGATTTTACATCCGATACTGCACTGCTTTAGGATTCTTTCCCTATTGCACTGAAATACATCAATATCAAATTCTTGAGGTTGAGGATTTTACATCCAATACTGAACTGCTTTAGGATTCTTTCCCTATTGCACTGAAATACATCAAAATCAAAATTCTTGAGGTTGAGGATTTTACATCCGATACTGCACTGCTTTAGGATTCTTTCCCTATTGCATTGAAATACATCAAAATCAAACTTTTTAGGTTGAGGATTTTACATCCGATACTCGCACTCGCTTTAGGATTCTTTCCCTATCGCACTCGAAATACATCAAAATCAAACTTTTTGGGTTGAGGATTTTACATCCAATACTGCATCGCTTTAGGATTCTTTCCCTATTGCACTGAAATACATCAAAATCAAACTTTTTGGGTTGAGGATTTTACATCCGATATCGCACTGCTTTAGGATTCTTTCCTATTGCACCTGAAATACATAAATGTCAAATTCAAACCTTTGGGTCAAGGATTTTACATCCGAGACTGCATTGCTTTAGGATCTTTTCCTTATCGCAATGAAGTACATCAAATTCAAACTTTTGGGGTTGAGGATTTTACATCCGAGACTACATTGCTTTAGGATTCTTTCCCTATCGCAATGAAATACATCTAAATTCAAACTTTTGGGTCAAGGATTTTACATCCAAGATCGCATTGCTTTAGGATCCTTTTCCTATCGCAATGAAATACATCAAATCAAATTCCCGGGGTTAAGGATTTTACATCCGAGACTGCACTGCTTTAGGATTCTTTCCCTACAACAATGAAATACATCAAAGTCAAACTCTTAGAGTTAAGGATTTTACATCCAATACCACATTACTCTGAGATCTTTCCTCATTGTAATGATCCAATCCAATTGATTCGATCTTCTTTTGGGGTTGAAGATGTTACATCTAAAACCTCAAAATTCCAATTTTCATTTCAAATCAAATCCCTTCAAATTAATTTTGACAAACTTCAATCTAAATTGAAACTCCAAATTGAAATCTAAACTCACACATCATGACTTGAACATGAAATGAAACAAAATTTGAATTGAATTCCCCCAGATCATGTGATTTGGGATTCACCTCCTTTTCCTTTCCCCAGCGAGAGTTCAAGAATCTCCAGTTTCAGAGATATACTTGACACTCCCCAACGAAAACTCTTCTACTTCGTCCTAAGTTTGTTACTTGGACATATGTGTTGGTTTTGCTGATCGCTTCGGTCAACACCAATACGCGCGGTGTGCTCCGTCAGCTCACCACACCTATTGGGGGTCCATTTGTTGACCTCATTTTTGATGAGGTCTTCTCTTCTTCTTTTTAGTGCTTAGGATCTAGCCTTAGGCTTTTCCTTTGACTATCTTAGAGGACTAGAATTGGGACCCACCTTTTAGAAATTCAAACCACTTCTAAACTCCCTGCAAACTCCACAAACTTGATTGTAGACCCCTAATCACCTAGAAGGTTGAAATCAAATGTGGAAGTTTAAAGGATGAGTTCCTATAGGACTCTTTGGCCTTAGGACCGCCTACAGGTGGCCCTGGTCCAGTGAAGGGGCCGACTTACACACACACTACACTTATACACTACACCTACACACTACACTTCCACACACCTCCTAAAACCACACCCATACCCAACTTGACCTCCCGACTCATGTAGGTGATTCACATGGATGGTCCTTAACCCCTAAGCCCTTGGCTAAGAGGGTTAGGAACAACATAGTGGATGCCTCAAATGAGTCCCTTCATGGCTCATGTGAGCTTGATGTGACTTCATGGATCAACCAAAATGACTTCATTCCACTCAAATTCACCCAATCTTCAATTTTCCAAATTTTCAATTTTTGACCCCCGGGACCCTACACCCGTCTAGCCTACCCAAAACCCTTGAAACTACCCAAAATTTGCAAAATCACCTAAATTGCTCAAAATTCCCCAAAATCAATCCCAAACTTTTCTATCCACTCAAATTGATCATCCATACCCAAAAATACCAAAAATTCCAAAAATACCTCCCAATACCCTCCAAATACCCAAAATACCCCCCTTGACCCAAAAAAATCCAAAAATTCAGAAAATTCCCAGAAAATTCCAGAAAATCCCAAATATTCCCAATTTTATTTTGTCCAACTACACCATGGGCCAATTTTGTCAATTTACCCTACTTTTGTCAAAACCCCCAATTTGACCCATTTTAACCCAAAGTGAACCCAATGTCAAACCAAACCTACCCAATTGACCCGAATTCTGGTCCAATTCAATTCTAAACTTCAATTCAACATTCCCAATACCAATCTAGACTAAATCCAAGTTCAATTTGATTGACATTTGGATCCAATTTCACTTTTGGCCTTAAAGCCCAATTTGGACCCATGACCCAAACTTAACCCAAACTCACCCAATTCAACTCCAATTAACCCCAAATCTTTTCCAAATCTTCCTTAACATTCCCACAAACAAAAAACTAACATGATTTGCCCAACATTTAGACCCAAACCCCACTCAACTTCAACTCAAAGCTAAAAGGTCCTATTTTGACCTAAAACCAAACCTAACCCAAATGAGCCCAAACCCCAAAATCAAAGCCCAACCAAAGTTAAAACCTCTTTGAAACACTCTCATAAACATT
>JAKZJZ010000736.1:0-39313 GCA_022702705.1 Papilionanthe hookeriana x Papilionanthe teres
AAAACTTCAATCTAAATTAAAACTCAAGCTAAAATCTAAACTTACACATCAAAATCTAAACTAAAACAACATGAAATCTAAATCGAAATTCCCCGCATCATGTGATTTGGGATTCACCTCCTTTTCCTTTCCCCGACGAGAGTTCGGGAATCACCGGTCTCGGAGATACACTTGACACTCCCAGGTGGAATTTCTTCTACTTCGTCCTATGTTTGTCACTTGGACATCTGTGTTGGTTTTGTTGATCGCTTCGGTCAACGCCAATACACGCGGTGTGCTTGGTTAGCACACCACACCTATTTGGGGTCCATTTGTTGACCTCATTTTTGATGAGGTCTTCTCTTCTTCTTTTTAGTACTTAGGATCTAGCCTTAGGCTTTTCCTTTGACTATCTTAGAGGACTAGAATCGGGACCCATCCCTTAGAAATTCAAACCACCTCTTAACTCCCTGCAAACTCCACAGACTTGATTGTAGACCCCTAATCACCTAGAGGGGTGAAATCAAATGTGGAAGTTTAAAGGATGAGTTCCTATAGGACTCTTTGGCCTTAGTGCCCTGGGTGGCCTGGTCTGGTGAAAGGGCTGACTTACACTCACACTACACTTATACTCTACACTTTCACACACCTCCTAAAACCACACCCATACCTAACTTGACCTCCTGACTCATGAAGGTGGTTCACATGGATGGTCCTTAACCCCTAAGCCCTCAGCAAGAGGGTTAGGAACAACATAGTGAATGCCTCAAATGAGTCCTCTCATGGCTCATATAGGCTTAAAATGGCTTCATGGCTCGACCAAAATGATTTCATTCCACTTACATTTACCCAATCTTCAATTTTCCAAATTTTTAATTTTTGACCCCTGGGACCCTACACCCGCCTAAACTTACCCAAAACCCTCGAAATTACCCAAATTTTTTAAAATTCTCCAAAATCACCCAGATTCCTCAAAACCAATCCCAAACATTCCCACATCACTCAAATTGATCATTCATAGCCAAAAATACCAAAAATTCCAAAAATAACTCCCAATACCCTCCAAATACCCAAAATGCCCCTCTTAGCCAAAAAATCCAAAAATTCAGAAAATTCCCAGAAAATTCCAGAAAATCCAAAATATTCCCAATTTCATTTTGTCCAACTACACCATAGGCCAATTTTGTCAATTTACCCAACTTTTTTCAAAATCCCCAATTTGACCCATTTTAACCCAAAGTGAACCCAATGTCAAACCAAACCTCCCCAATTGACCCAAATTCTGGTCCAATTCAATTCTAAACTTCAATTCAACATCCCCAACACCAATCTAGACCAAATCCAAGCCCAATTTGATTGGCATTTGAATCCAATTTCACTTTTGACCTTAAAACCCAATTTGGACCCATGACCCAAACTTAGCCCAAACTCACCCAATTCAACTCCAATTAACCCCAAATCTTTTCTAAACCTTCCCTAACATCCCCACAAACAAAACACTAACATGATTTGCCCAAAGTTTAGACCCAAACCCCACTCAAATTCAACCCAAAGCTAAAAAATCCAATTTTGACCTAAGCCCAAACCTAACCCAAATAAGCCCAAACCCCAAAATCAAAACCCAACCAAAGTCAAAACCTCTTTGAAACATTCCCATAAACATTTCCCAACATTAATTTTACATCAATTTCAACCCTAGCCCAACATTGGCCCAAGTTAGCCCAATTTGACCTACATTGGCCCACTTACCAAATGAACCCAAATTCAAACCAATTCAATTCCAAATCACACCAAATTGACTCCAAACCATTCATGAAACATCCCTAAACCAATTGCAACATTTATTTGACATGGTCCTTCACAAAATTTTCACCCAAATGCCCATACTAAAATAAAAAAAAAAACCCACTTCCCTAAATCACTTTAAAAGCCCATCTAAAACGATTTCAAAGAGCCTAAAATCTACCCTAAAGCCCATATGACATTTTCATTTGTCATCCATTTAATCAAAGACATTACCTAAGTTCCAATCCCATCATCAAATGATTCCAAATCAAGCCTCATGCCAAATCACCCCTAAATGCCAAAATTCACAAAATCCTTCTCCATGAAAGTTGACTTGACTTTTCCCAAGCCAAATGGAGCCATGGGAGCCATGAGAGCCATGGAATCTCCTTTCCACCTCACCATACCCAAGATGGCAAATGGAGGAGGTCCTTTCCACATTCCCTTAAGGTGATTAACCATGTCCATGTCTCCCCTAAACCATGTTTAATCTTAATTGTACTTGGATGGTGACCTTTCCCCCACTAATCAAGCTGACCTAAACCACTTTCTCTTCAGCCCAAACTAGCCATGGGGAGGTGAACCTAGCCCAATCCATGCACTTGACCAATTTGAGCCAAAATGGCCTCTCCCCCATACCATTTTAATCCAAGCCCTTTACACATGTCCATGGCCAATTGATCGCACAAACCTCCGACCTCGGACCTCCCGACCCCGAGGGTGACCCATGCCTCGCCGGCCAGCCACCCGGCCGCCGGAAAATGCCATGGCCGAGACATGGGAAGGAGCCAAGCATTGAAACTCCACCTTGCTCGAGTCGCCCCATGCCCAGGTGGCCATTGCGCATTGTTCCTCCCTCGCCAAGAGCAGACTGATCCTAGGCCCTAACTCCCCACGGAGGCCCTCCAGCCTCTCCTATTTAAACACCACCCCTCTCTCCCATGGAGGAGGTGCTGAACCAACCTTAAGGAAACTCTGCCAAAATCATTCCAGACCACTCTCCACACATAGAGCACTTGATTCCCACTGGATTCCAGCCCTAATTCCCTCCAAGTCGAGCTCAATTTCGAGTTCAAATCTCAAAGATAAAAACCAGGACACTTCTTCATAGTGGACCAATCCCCAAATTGATTGGTCCTACACCTTCACCGTACCAAGGGAAGAAGTTTACCAAGCAAAAGCCCCTCACCAAGCCAGCCCATTGCTTCCGACCTCCAAGCTTTGTGATCGGGCTTGGTCGAAATCTTACCTAGACAATTCACCAGGCCAAGGGACTTCATCTGGAGCTTGCTTGGACCCAATCAAAGGTGACACAACTCTCAGATCGAAGCTTCACTTCTCTGAGCAAAGGTATGAACTCACTCTTCTTCCCGAGCTTATAGAGATTCTCCATTTAATTTGAGTCAATTTAAATACATGTTTACCGTATGGATGTGTTTGTCTCTTCAAGACGAATCCATAGAGCATAAGAACACAAAAATTCGTCGAGAATCGAGCGAGAAATTAGGGTTAGAAGGTTGACGGTCACGGGTTCACACCAGTCGTAGACGATGACCAGGAGCCGTCGGATTGCGCGTGTATCGAGCGGACGACCAGGATCGCGCCGGACGAAGCAACGGAACATGAACCGCGGGGCCCTGGAGCGCTGAGTCGGATGGCGGCGCCGAATCAGAAGACGACGCATGGAGCTTCGGAGATGCCTAGGTTGACGCGGCGCCGCGTGGATAAGTAGGAAATTTGGTTATTTTCCTATTTATTTAATTCCCTAAACTTCAAAAATGCATAACTTTGTGTAGGAAAGTCAGAAAAATAAAATAAAAATACCCTCTTGCTCTGTGAATAGAGGAGAATAATGTGGAAAAGAATTCATTTAATTTCATTGAGTATTTGATTTTTAATGATTTATTTACTCTCTGCACATTTTCAATTCTCCATGCATGTATACAATTTACCATGGCATGAGACCATAGGGCTTTTGAAGCCTCTGAATTTGGGAACATTCCCTAAATTTTCCAAAGTCAGAGGCCATCCCTATGAAGAGTTATTGATTTTTCAATTCTAGGTCACTATTCTAAGTATTTTAATTCCAATAATTAGCATGTTGTGAAATAAATTCTAGGAAAATTTGGTGATATTTATTATGACTAGAGGACCCTAGGAAAAATAGGTTTTGAGTTAATTCACTTGGAATAACCCTAATTGGCTTAAACACCCAAAATGGAGCTTTAATTAATTAGAGATAATCATACATCAAATTGACTTGAAATCAATTCTCCACTAACCTTTAGGATCAGAGGAACCCACCATACAAGTTTGAAGCCAATTGGACTTGGTTAGCCCTACCAAATAGGTTGATTAAGCCATTTAGCCAAAATTAAACTTAAAAAATTCATAACTTTCAAAATACTTTTCAAAAATTCACCAAATTGGTTTTAGAGCCTCTTTGATATCAGGGGAATTTAAGAAAATTAAAATTGCAATTTTCTAAAAAAGTTGATTTTTTGCATTATTTTAATATTTTTAATAATTAAAAAATAATAAAAATCACAAAAATAATAAAATTCACCAAAATGTCACATTTTGAATTTTAATCACTTAGGAACAAACCCCATATTTTTCTTAAGTCTCTATGATGAGATATTAAATTTTAAAGCCCTAGGGTAATTTTAAAATTAAAAAAATGTATTTTCTAGCATTTCCACTAAAATAATTATAATAAATCAAAGAAAAATCAGAAAATTGTAAAAATTGGTTCTCTGATTTCCTTGATATCAGAGAGATTTTTGAAAAATATAAAATTTATTTTTCAACCTTTATTTTATTTTTAAATTAATTAATACTCCAAAACTCAAAATAATCATAATAAAAAGAATATAATTCAAAAAATCACCAAAATTGGTCCAAGTGGTTCTATGGTCATTAGGAATTTCCCATAATTTTCTTAAGGATAGAAACTTTCCCTTGGTCATATTATTAAATTTTCCTTGGAAATCCCTATTTTCCACCAAAAATAATTACATAAATAAATTAAATACAGAAAAATCACATCTTCTCCTCTAATGTCTTTATTGACATATGAGTGAAGTCACATAAAAATTTTAAATTCATTTGAGCTCAATTTAGTGAATTATGAAATTATTAAGCTTGAAGGGCAAAATGGTAATTAAAATTTTAACCCTTAATTAAAACTTTAGGCTTAATAAAATGAAAGAGTAAAATATTTGATCCTAATCTTATTTGGATGATTGAAATTTAAAGAATTAAAGGGTAGAAACCTACCAAATAATTTGAAAATAATTAAAATAAAACATTAATTAAATAATTAATTAAATTTGGAAGAATAATGAAAAATTGGAATCATTAAAATAGGGATATTATTAGAAATAGATTTGTTCTTTAATTTAAGAATCCCTAAATTAATCATCTCAATAATATTTAATTCCTAATTAAAATGATAATCCAAATTTAAAATTTAAAATCCTAAAAGACTTAATCATTAAAGTTAAATAATTTAAATTAAATCCTTTTAAAATTTCAATTAAATTAATACTTTAACAATTAAAATTAAATCATCTTTAAAACATAAAAAAAATAATTAAAAAATAAAAAAATATTAAATTAAAATTAAAAATAAAATTTAATTAAAACTTAAATTAAATTAAAATCTAAAATAAAATTAAATTAAAATTTAATTAAATTAAAGTTTAAATTAAATTAAATTAAATTAAAATTTAAATTAAATTAAATTTAAATTTAAATTAAATTAAATTAAATTAAATTAAATCACATTAAATTAAATTAAATTAAATTAAATTAAAACAATTAATTTAAATTAAATAAAATTAAATTAAAATTAAAACTAAACCAAATTAAATTAAACTAAAATTAAATTAAATTAAATTGAATTAAAAATAACATTACCTAAGACATAAAGAATTCAAAAATATATCTAAAATAACTTGAACACTATTCCAAACTTAAACCCATTAATTGAAATTAAATTAAATCATAAATCACTTGAACATCAATCTGCCCTCAAAAGCTCTTGTTGTCATAACTCCTAAACGAGAGTGTTAAGTGAAGTGTTACTCCACTTATAGGATATTCAAATGTCCTAGTTCACTGAGCAAGATAACAAAACTTGAACTCCCGGACGATTAATTCGTTTGTATAATTAAATTCTCTTGGACTTAAAAAATAATCCTAGAAATATTGAAAAGATG
This sequence comes from Papilionanthe hookeriana x Papilionanthe teres, assembly GCA_022702705.1. Taxonomy (NCBI): domain Eukaryota; kingdom Viridiplantae; phylum Streptophyta; class Magnoliopsida; order Asparagales; family Orchidaceae; genus Papilionanthe; species Papilionanthe hookeriana x Papilionanthe teres. The sequence continues at coordinate 5,988 of JAKZJZ010000736.1, forward strand.
TTTAAGACTCGTCTTAAGCACTTCCTCGATATAATGGGATATTTATAAGAACAATTGAACTTAATTGTTCTTTGATGAAGAAAATCGTCCTCAAACCCAAAACACAAGAACCTAGATGTCATAGGAGGTGACTAGCTATAGGATCAGGAACTTGGTAGAAAACCATAACCCTTCACTTAGCTTTACCTAGGAACTTGCTTTAAATGCTTAAATATTCTAATTGTGTTTTAAGTGCAGCTTGGGATGACGGGAAGACCCTCCAGGTACGCTTTTATTTTATTGCAATTACCTTATTGCAATTTATTTAATCGCATCGCACTTACCTTTCTTGCATGATAAACAACTGTTGCATGAAAACCAAAACCTTTAGGGTAGTCCCTAAAACCGAAACCAAAACTAAATTAAAAGTCATTACAAGATAAAATTCACCGCCACAACATTTCAAAATATAAAACAACTCAAAATTTAATCACAAACGAACAACAAAACTACAACTACAACTAAATTAAAACGTCTTGTTGGATGATCGGGAATACCTCGGATGATGTAACCTACGTGTTGCTAACGAGATTTCCCACGGTCTAAATGAAAGTGTGGAACTCATTTAGTTGAGCTTAGCAAATTCATCTGGACTAAGTGAATCCGATAAAGATAACGATGCCGGAAGGATGGAACCGTGGGATCTTAACCGGTGTTGTTATAATCAACTTTAAGATTTGTTTTAATTAAAACATAAAAAACACTTGGAAATTAAGACCTTCTCTAAACCAGAACACTTCTCTCATCTCCTGATTTATGACTTCTAAAACTAAACCTCTACAACAAGGAGCTCGGAGCATGGTGGGCAAGACGACCATCGTCATCGAGCAAACCGAGTCTACTTCAAGCAAAACTTTCTTAGAATTAAATAACCAAGCCATAGGACTTCGAGGTAGTTTGCCTAGTGCAACATAAATCCTCAACTCTTTGTTAGGCATTTGCATGATCATGTCATGTAAATTAAGCCCTAACCGGTCATAGACTCCGAGGTGATCGTTCGGTACGACATAAACCCTCACATCTTCGAGGCTATTTGTATGATTTTATTATACAAATATAAGTCCAAATTAATTAAAATCGGCAAGATCAAAATATTAAATAAACATTAGGTCTTTCCAAAATCCAAGCCAAACAATAGGATAGTCGGAAATTACCGAAGTTCGCTTCGAATCTGTGATTTCTCCTACCTTTCTTCCTCTGAATTCCTAAAATAAAATGTTCCAAATTTGATCCATTCCCTATTGAAATTCTAAAATTCAATCCCTTGAAAACCTAAACTTTGAAATTCTTGAGAGCAGAACTACTGATTATTATCGAGAGTTTTCTTAGGTGATTCCCGTCACTTAAGATGTAATTAACTATAGGGGCTTGCCCTTATAGGGAATTTTAAGAACCCCGGTAATATAAACCCTGTTTAATGTTTTCATATTAAGCAGAGGAACTTGTCGGCTTATAAAATTGGTTCGCAGACCAAACAGATGTCACAAAGCTTTCTAGTTTATTTAATCGAGCCCCATTATCAAGCAGTGTGTCTATTCTCCGGGATAGATATACAGTTTGTGGTGCGATGCTCGTTTATATAAACTATTCGAGATGTGAGATCAGTTTGATTTTATATCTTAAAATTTTAAAATTTAAAATTATTTTCAAAATCAAATACTACTTTTCAAATTATTTATTTAAATTAAATTAAAAAATTCGCCGACAAATTCTGTAGGCGACCCCTTTTTCAAAATACAACACACAAACCTAAAAATATGCCGACACCCCAAAGTTAATCTTTTCCTTCACCAAATGGAAACGGACTTCGTCGTTTACAAGGATGAGCCGCCCGACAACGGAATCATCCATTTGGACAAGGATTTGGCAACAAAGACATCATGTTCGCTGATGTCACTCTCTTCACACTAATGGACAAAGTGACAGAAACTAAGAAACCCATGATTGAGTTCAACCTGAAATCAACTCAAGAATTCCCTCCCCTGCAAAGGGTTTCAGCTGAGAGGAGTACTACTGTTCGTAGAAGGACTATTGTCTCTACCCCCACCGGCACAAGTCATCTCCGGACCTACCCCGACTTCGCCAAACCGAAGGAGAAGGAAAACCAAGTCCGCGATGAGCCCGTCACCGCTGAGGGTACAGATTTCGCTACAATACCATCTATTTTTCGAGATCGGGTCCAGATTCAAGAGTTGCACCTCTAACTCGGACTCAAAGGAGAAATAGAAGCGGGAAGATCGCAAAGAAAACTAGTAGCCGTCGAAGTTGCTTTTCTAGAAGAAATCTCTAAGGAAAGAAAAGAACTCGCCCGAGTATACTACCGCCTGGAAGGGAGCGAGTTTCACCCCCTCCGTCGCATCGGATGAAGAGGATGTCCGTAGGATCGCCGCCGCATTACCCCGACCTATGTACTACGGCAATTACAAAAGTAAAAGGGACAAGACTACGCCATTTACCCGATCGCTAAGCTCGTGATAGAAAGATCGACGAAGAAAGAAAGATGCCCGATGTCGTAAATCTTAAGAAGGATAGGACGGGTGCCGGCTAAATCCCGCCTCGGACCGCTAATGAGCTTGTTGTTGCCATAGAGAAACCAAAGAAGACGATAAAAGCTAGTCCACCCATTGTCGTATCGAGTCTACAAATTAGGAGGATACCACCTCGTCAAAGATATAGCTAACGGATCATCCGGTCCTAGGCTTCCGTCGCAAGAAGGATGGTATGGCGACCTACTACCGGGTCCGGCATGACCAAAACAATGTCCTCGACAAGAAACGTCTCGTCGGAGACTTCAATCCGAAGGAAGTGCTACCGCGATAAAAGAAACTCCCGAAAAGAAGTTCAACAACCGTCATACGACAACTCGCGAGACCATGCGGAAAGGGCCATTAGAAGATGCTATGGACAAGTTAAGGACCGATATCCGACGCTTAGCAAAAGAAAGAGAAGAAGGACTAGGAGATGAAGTCGACTCATCGCAGTTCATGGATGAGGAGTATGCCGAGATCAACATGGTTGAGACACGAGCATCGTCGACTTCGCAAGGTGCGCCGGCGATCGGCAGAAAGAGATGAACCGGAAGTGTTGAGAGCACAACTTCGGGAAAGAGATGATACAATTTCCCGCATGGCAAAGAGGATGGAAGAGATGGCTGCCGCCTTAGCCACTCTCCGCAGTCGTGCCCGACCTCGAAGGAGACACCCCTGAAATTATCCATATTGCGGATGGAGGAAAGGAGATCATATCCGATCAACCGAGACGAACCACCGAAGAAAGATCATGTACAAAGCATGATTCCGTAAAAAGACATTAAAAATATGGTAGTAACAAAGAAAGTGAGAAGCTTTAGCACAATCCAAGAGTGGAGCATCTATTCGGACGGTAGACCTTACCCCGAAGAGTTCGATGCGGTCCAATACCCAAAAGGCTTCGTACCACCTCTCGTTTAAGACTTTTGATGGAACAGGAAACCCTCGGGCAAGCATGTCGCACATTTTCGTGCTAGTTGCCGCAATGCCGTGGGAGCGACGCTTTACTCTTCCGCCGCTTGTCGGTGATTGCCTTCGATCGGTACGCGGAATCGCTAAACGGTTCGCAAAGACCTTTTCGGAACCGGAGAATCTCTTCGTTAAGCGATTTGCCGGGGGCTCGGCACCACATCGCTATCGGTGATCTAGTGGTGTGAGAAATAGAAGCCGAACGAGACTTTAGTAGATTACATACTTCGATGGAGAAACTTAAGCATGAAGTGTGAACCACAACTTCAAGAACAACATGCAGTCGGCATCCTACTTAAAAGTATCCATGGCCTGATAGCACTCCTCCTTAAAGGATTTACAATTAAGACTTTCGAGAAGTTGCTTAGCAAGGTCGGGAGCTTGCAAGAAGAGGCAAAACGAGTTAAGTTTCATAGACAAGAATGATAAGCGAAAAGCCCGTGAAAATGTTCGAGAAGAAATCCGGAATCGTCGCGGCAGAGATAGATGGCAAGCGACCAATGCCGATACCGTCAAGCGATGGCGTTCTAGTTACCAACCACCATAACGAACATACCAACAACCTCAGTAGGGCTATCAGTAACCTCAGTAGGGTTATCAGCAACCTCGTCCGAGCTATCAGTCGCCTCAGCATTATGAACAACCGCCTCGTTTATTGCGTACCTTAAGAGAACTTCTAAATAAAGAATATCCATTCAAATCAAGCAAGAGAGTAAAAGATGTTCCGTAACCTAATGAAGACACCGCATTTTCACCGCGAGCCCAAAAAGCCGGAAGAAGTTAATAAGAAAGATCATCCGAACTATTGCCCTTACCATCGATGCTCGGACACAAGATAGAGGATTGCATCACTTTCATGAGTCGGCTTCGATGACAATCTCCGAAAAGGGAACATAACGATCCCAAAAGAATACATGAAGGAACCCCAGAAAGGAGGTTCCGTCAATGTTATTTCAACGGATCCCATTGTTCCGATAAACACGTACACGACTGATGATGGATGGAATACTGTCTGGACGAAGTCATCAAAGAGAATTTTGGATCACATCCAGACCACTTCGGTGCACGCTTCAACTCAAAATTTGAAACTCCGCCGAGCCGGCACTATCGCTCGCGATCGAAGAACCGCCCCGGAAGGAGGAGAAGATCATGGAAGAAAAGAAGACCGAGGCTCCGAAGGGCAGACATCAGGGGCTGCTTATCCTAGGATGGTTGTTTCCGATTCGGTGGAGAAATCCTCAAACTCCTCGACTGCGTATGATTATCCGCTTGCTTCGACGAGATCTTATAATGATAAGGGTTACGGCGTTGGCTACGTTTTCGACCGTTTCTAACGATTACGTAACTAGCGACAACCGGCCTAATCCGGATCTCGATTCCCAATACAAATAACGATTCTCAAATCATACACAACCTCGACGACCACGACAAAGAAGATGTTCACAAAGGAGGCTACGAAAGCTCAACAAGCAACGAGTCCATTTATGAATTTCGAGGAGTTCCGATCACGATAGTAATTAGAACCACTCGGACACCGAAGCAACTTCGTAAGAGCCGTTGGTTCCAATTCAAGAGGATACACCGGCGGATTCAACACCAAATCCAGAAGAAATAACTGAAGTAAATTTAAGAAGTGGAAAAGTTCTACCCCCGAGAATGGGTCCAAAGGATAAAGGAAAGCGTGTGGTCGCTCGCAGAAGAGCCAACCCCGACGGAGGAAATGCCCATTCGGGAAGAAATCGAGGAACATGGTAATAAAGTGGACTACAACGTGCTAGCCCATCTTAGGAAGCTACCAGCCAAACTAAGCATATACGAAGCTCTGATCCTGCCAAAGGAGATGAGAGAAGCTCTGATCAAGGCTCTACTTGATCCAGAGATTTGTTTAGCTCAAATGGCCGGTGATTCCTTCGACGAGGTTTGCTCGTTAAGAGAACAGCGAGGTGTTACCTTCACGGACAATGATCTATTAGTGGGAACAGCAGATCACAACCGAACATTATACATTTCACTCACTATTGGAAAGTTTACGCTCTCCGTAGTGTTGGCATTGCTCCAGGAGCATCAATCGACATAATGAATCTTCTGGACGCTAGCATATTTGGAAATTGATGCTCGCGAGCTCAGCGGACAAGATGCTATTAAGAGGCTTCAATCAAAAAGGAGAAAGAGTTCTCGGATCGATAACACTACTAATGAAGACCAAGTGATTTAGCAAAGATAACCGCAAAATTCCACATAATTGATTCTCGAGACATCGTTCAACGCTCTGCGGGTCCGCCGTAGATCCATGAAAACCGGATGGTGCCGTCGTCCCGCATCAATGCATAAAGTATTATGAAGGAGGGGAACGAGTGCATCAAAGGTGACTCGCAACCATTCTGCGTGCATAAAATTGGAATTCATGAAGATGCGGCCTACTACGCGCCTCCGAAGATAACAATCTTTTCCGTAAATACCATACCAAATGCAAGCAAAAGAAATTCAAGACAATGAAGAACCTCGAAGTTCTAGTCCAACAGTTACTCACCACTCCCCTTACGGCGAGATGGTGAAGATTTCTCCGGTAACTCGCACCCGAGGTCGAGGCCGGGGACGGAGACGTGGAAGAAATGTTGGAACAATCGGACGTAAGAAATCGGTCATCGATGTTGATTGGGAGAACACTTCCGAAGAAGAAGAAGAAGAAATCAAGAAAGAAGCAACAACAATAAATCAGAAGAAACCACAGTTCAAGATCTCTCTCAAAGATGAAAAGAATGAAGAATATAAATCAATGTACGAGAAGATTAACCATTATGTACATACTATGACCCTGACCCCGATCCATTCTAATAAGATCGAGGGTATGGTGGTCAAGGAAGTGCATGGTGGTGGTACTAAACCAATCAAATTTTACCGTGGTGCTTCTTCTTCCAATACTGAAAAAGATGTACAATTTGAAAATGTTACTTCTTCCGAATTAATGGAACTACCTTTTGAGTGGTACTCTCCCTGTGTTCAAAATTTAATTCAACGTGGCGTCTTACCTCGACAATGGACAAAAGGTCGATCACAACACTTTGAAAATTATGGAATAATGCTTGGCCGGCCTCCCAATTCAAAACATGGTCTCGGATTCGGCATAGTAGATCAGCCGACGATACGGGATTTTGCTTGTCGTCACTTGCGAACCTAATGAAGACTACTTGGAAACATCGGAAGATCTTGAAGATCTACCAATCGGCGATGCCCCACCATAATTCGAGGAAGAAATCAAATCTACGATAGACGAGTTAACGAAAGTTAACTTAGGTACTAGCGAAGAGCCTGAGCCTACCTTTGTTAGCTCCTTACTCAATAAAGAAGACTCGAAGAAATAATCAAGCTACTAATGGAATTCAAGGACTGTTTTGCTTGGGTCTACGACGAAATGCTGGATTAGCTCCAGAGGTCGCAGTTCACGTATCGGGAGTGGATCCTTACTTCCGTTCCACGTCGACAAGCTCCTGAAGAATGCGTCTAGAAATCGAACAACAAGTAATAACCGAAGTTAAGAAGCTAATAGATGCTAAATTTGTCCGTGAAGAACAATATCCAACTTGGTTAGCCAACGTGGTACCGACGAAAGAAGAATGGTCATATCAGAATCTAGCGTAGACTTCGCAGATTTAAACAAAGCATGTCCAAAGGATGAATTTCCACTACCAATCCTGTAATCGATGATCGACATTGCTTCAAAAACATGAAATATTTTCATTCATGGATGGATCATCGGATACAAACCGAGATAAAGATAGCATCGGAAGATGAAAAACTCACAAATCCTTCGTAACACCAATCGGAATATACTACTACACAAGAATGCCATTCGGACTAAAGAATGCTCAGAGCAAACATACAAAAGAGCAATGACAATAACTTTTTATGATCTTATTCAGCAACCAAGTTGAGTGCTACGTGGATGATGTGGTCATCAAAAGCAAACCGAAAGAAGATCACTTGTATGATTTGAGAATTGTTTTCGAGCGACTAAGACAAAGTATAACCTTAAGATGAATCCCATAAAATGTGCCTTCGGGCTCACCTCCGAGGAAATTCTTAGGATTTGTTGTCCGACATCGCGGGATTGAAATTGATCCGGAAAAGAATTAAAGCTATTTTAGAAATGCCACCTCCTAAAACCTCGAAACAACCTACGATCCTTTCAAAAAAAGTTGGTATATCTTCGACGCTTTATATCGAACTTGTCAGGAAGGTGTCAGCCTTTTTTTCGGTTAAGAAGGATGCCAAGTTTACTTCGGACTCCAAGTGTCATCGCGCAAATTTTTAGGTTGTGTATTTTCAAAGGGGGGTCGCCTACGTGAGTTGTCGGCGAATCTTGTTAATTTAATTTAAATAATTTGAAAAGTAGTATTCGATTTTCGAAAGTAATTTTAAGCTCGAAAATTTTAAGATATGAAATCAAACTGATCTCACATCCCAAATAAATTATATAAACGAGCACCACACCACAAACCGTGCATCTATCCCTAAGGATAGATACACTCGTTGATGGCGGTGCTCGATTAAATAAACTAAAAGATTTGTGACATCCGTTCGGTTCGCGAACCAATTTTATAAGCCGAGACAAGTTCCCCCTACTTAATATAAAGAAATTGAAAGCAGGGTTTATATTACTCGAGTTCTTAAAAGTTCTCTATAAGGGCAAGCCCCTATAGTTAATTACATCTTAAATGACGGGAATCATTTAAGAAAACTCTCGATAATGATTGAGTGGTTTTGGCTCTCAATAATTTCAAAGTTTAAGGTTTTCAAAGGATCGGAATTTGGAATTTTCAATTGGGAATGGATCAAATTTGGAACCGGTTTGTTTTGGAATCCAAAGGAAGAGAAGTAGAGAAGTTGAGGATCCAAGAGGAATCTTGGTAACTTCCCGACTATTCTATTATTTAGCTTCAATTTAGGAAGAATTATTTAGTATTTCGATCCTCGTCAATTTTAATTATTTAGGACTTATATTCATATGACATGATCATACGTAAATAGATCTCGAATATGTGAGGGTTTATGTCGTACTCAAACTAACTACCTCGAAATCTCAAGACCTGAGTTGGGCTTAATTTACAAAATATGATTATGCAAATGCTCTAACAAAAGGGTCGAGGATTTATGTTGCGCACTATGCAAACTACCTCGAAATTCTATGGCTCGGTCGTTTAAAACTAGAAAAGGTTTTGTCAAGTAGACTCGGTTTCGTCGATGACGATGGCCGTGTTGCCCACTATGCTCCAAGCTTTCGTTGTTGCAGAGGTTTAGTTTTAGAAGTCATAAATCAGGAGATGAGAGAAGTGGCTTGGCTTTAGTAGAAAATCTTAAAATCTAAGTGTTTTTAATATTTTAATTAAAACAAATCTTAAAGTTGTTTAAATAGAACCGATTAAGATCCCACTGGCTCCGTTCTATCCAAGACCGTTATTTTCATTGAATTCACTTAATCCGTATGAATTCCGCTAAACTCAACCGAATGAGTTCCACACTTTCATTTAGACCATGGAAATCCCGTTAAGCAACACGCTGGGTTACATCATCCGAGGTATTCTCGATCATTCAACGAGACGTTTTAATTTAGTTAAAGTTGTAGTTTTGTTGTTCTCGTTTGTGATTAAATTTTGAGTTGTTTTGTATTTTGAAATGTTGTGGTGGTGATTTTTATCTTGTAATGACTTTTAATTTAGTTTTGGTTTCGGCTCAGTGACTATCCGAAAGGTTTTGGTTTTCATGCAACAGCATTGTTTATCATGCAAGAAAAGTAAAGTACAGTGCATGTAAGTAAATTACAATAAAGTAAATTGCAACAAAATAAAAATGTACCTGGAGGGTCTTCCCGTCATCCCAAGCTACACTTAAAACACATGTTAAGACATTTAAATGTTTCAACAAGTACCTAGTTAAAGCTAAGGGAAAGGTTTTGGTCTGCTCTACCAAAGTCCTAATCCTATAGCTAGTCATCTCCTATGACGTCTAGAGTTCTCGTGTTTTTGTTTAAGGATGATTTTCTTCACCAAAGAACAATTAAGTTCAATCGTTCTTATAAACATCCCATCATATCGAGGAAGTGCATAAGACGAGTCTTAAACATCTTTTCAATACCTCTAGATTGTTTTAAGTCCAAGAGAATTTAATTATACAATCGAATTAATCATCCAGGAGTTTAAGTTTTGCTTTCTGCTCACTGAACTCGGACATTTCAATATCCTATAAGTGAAGTAACACTTCACTCGATACCTTATTTAAGAGTTATAATAATAAGAGCTTTAAAAGTGCAAATCAACTTATTAAGTATTTTAATGATTTAAACTTAATGATTTAATTTTAATTTTCGACTTAATTATAAAAAAATAGCTTTAAGTTCGGAATAATGTTCAAGTTATTTTAGCATTTAATTCTTAATGATTTCATTTAGATTTGTTGTTAAATGATTTTAATTTAATTTAATTCAATTTAATTTTAATTCAATTTAATTTAATTTTAATTTAATTTGATTTGATTTTAATTTAATTTAATTTAATTTAATTTGATTTAATTTAATTTTAATTTAATTTAATTTAATTTAATTTAATTTAATTTTAATTCAATTTTAATTTAATTTAATTTTAATTTAATTTTGATTTTGATTTAATTTAATATAATTTAATTTTAATTTTAATTAAATTTAATTTAAATTTAATTTAATTTTAATTTAAATTTAAATTAATTTTAATTTTAATTTAATTTAATTTTAGTTTTAATTTAATTTAATTTAATTTATTTTTAATTTAATTTAATTTAATTTTAGTTTAATTTTAATTTGGATTATTATTTTAATTTTTTTAAGTAAGAATTAAGTATTATTGAAGTGATTTATTTAGGGATTTTTAAATTAAAGAATAAATATCCTCTTAATAATATCCCTACTTTAATAATTCCAATTTCTATTATTCTTCCAAAATTTCAATTAATTAATTAATTAAAATTTTATTTTAATTATATTTGAAATGGTTAGTAGGTTTCTACCCTCAATCATTTAAGTTTCAATCATCCAAAATCAGTTTAAAATCAAATATTTTACCCTCCCCTTTTTGATTAATCCTAAAATTTTAATTAAGGGTTGAAATTTTTAATTACCCTTTTGCCCTTCAAGCTTAATAATTCTATAACTCACTAAATTAAGCTCAAAGGAACTTTAAATTTTTATGTAACCTCACTCACATGTCAATTAAGACATTAGAGGAGAAAATGTGATTTTTCTATATTTAATTTATTTATGTAATTATTTTTAATGGAAAATAAGGGTTTCAAGGAAAAATCAATAACATGACCAAGAAAATGTTTCTGTCCTTAAGAAAATTATGGGATGTTCCTAATGACCAGAAGACCATTTGGACTAAATTTGGTGATTTTTTGAATTATATTTTATTTATTAGAATTATTTTGAGTTTTGGAGTATTAATTAGTTTTAAAATAAAATTAAAGTTGAAAAATAGATTTTATATTTTTCTTAAATCTCTCTGATCTCAAGGAGTCCAGAGAATTAAGTTTTATATTTTTCTGATTTTTCTTTGATTTAGTAGAATTATTTTAGTGAAAAGGTTGGAAAATACATTTTTTAATATTAAAACTTACATTAAGCCTTTAAAATTCAATATCTTATCCTAGGGACTTAAAAAAAATATTTGGTTTGTTCCTAAGTGATTAGAATTCAAAATGTGACATTTTGGTGATTTTTAATAGTTTTATGATTTTTATTATTTTTTAATTATTAAAAATATTAAAATAATGATAAAAATCAACCTTTTTAGAAAATTACAATTTTAATTTTTCTAAGTTTCTCTGATATCAGAGAAGCTCCAAAACCATTTTTGTGAATTTTTGAAAAGTATTTTGTGAGTTATGAATTTTTAAAGTTTAATTTTATCCATTTTGCTTAAGAGGCTTAATCAACCCATTTCGGTGTGGTTAATCAAGTCCAATCGACTTCAAATTTTTATGTGATGTTCCTCTGATCCTAAAGATCAGTGGAGAATTATTTTCAAGTTAATTTGATGTGTAGTTAACCCTAATTAATTAAAGTTCAATTTTGGGTGTTTAGAGCTAATTAGTGGTTGTTCCATGCGAATAAACTCAAAACCCATTTTTCCTAGTGTTTCTCTAGTTATAAGAAACATCACCAAATTTTTCTAGAATTTATTTCTCAACAAGTAACATGCAATTGAAAAATCAATAACTTCTCATGTGGATGGCCTCCGACCTTGGAAAATTTAGGGAATGTTCCCAAGTTTAGTAGGCTTCAAAGCCCTATGGTCTCTCGCTTGGTGAATTGCCTATGCAAATGGAGAATTAAAACAATGCAGAGAGTAAATAAATCATTAAAAATAAAATACTCAATTAAATTACTTGATTTCTTTTCCACATTATTCTCCTCTATTCACTGAGCAAGAGGGTATTTTTATTTTATTTTTATGATTTTTCTACACAAAGTTTTGCATTTTTGAAGTTTAGGGTCAAAAATAAATAAAATATTTCATTTTCCCGCTCAATCGCCACGTGTCACTCCCTGATTTGCTGGTGCGGTTCTCGTTCATGGATGCAGCTACCGTCCAACTTCACGCCGCCATCCGTCGGATACACTCCCGATCGGACGGACGTCGCTTCTCTCCTCTGGGCTTCTATTCACCCAAAACCGTCCAACTTCAATCCTCGATATCTCCCTCGATTCTCAACGAAATCGAATGAATGATTTTTTAAAATGATCATCTAATCGAGTAGCACACATCTATATGATGATGATATACTTAAAACATGTGAATAATTACGTAAAAATTAAAACATGCTTCGGTTGGAGGAGAAAAATTTTGATATCTTTGTCCAAGAGGTGAGGCCTCAATTGGAAATGATCGGATCGAGCTTAGGAGCGCTTAGAGAAGCTTTGGGAACAATTTGCGCAGTTTCCCAAGGTAATCTTTTGCATCTCCCCCTCGGTCATTGGAGGTGGGGTTTAAATAAGGAAGGTTATGGTGGAGCTTCAGCGGCCATGAGGGTTGGCTTGGTTCATTCACCAAGTTTTTCTGGTCGAGAAAAACTCACATGATTGAGCTTCGATCTTGGTGCAATCAATCGGGTTATGCCATGTGTAAAGTCAAGGATTTAAACGACATGGGTGTAAGGAGCATTTTTGGTCCAATTTGGGTCAATTCATGGTTTTGACTTGGTTCACTCACCAAGGCTTGATTCGGGCTGATGCGAGATCATTTGGGTCAGCCTCACATGTGTGGTGAAGTCCCCATCCAAGGTGAGGTGGCCAATTTTGGTTAAAGTGTATCATGAATGGGGTTAAAAAGGTTTAGTGAAGGCTTAGGAAAGGTTCTCCCTCTTCTTGCCATAAGTGGCATGGTGAGGTGGAAAGGGCTCCCATGGCTTGCATATGGCTTAGTGCATGACTCCATGACTTCATTCGGCTTCGCTCATGGCTTCGGGAAAAGGTCGGCTCACTTGCATGGAAAAGGGTTATTCGGAATTTTGAAAACTTTGGATTCCATTGATGGGATTTGTCATGATGCTACAAATGGGTTGATTTCATGATGGTTTAAGACTTTGGTCAAAAAGGATTATCGAAGGAATGATGAAGAAAAGGTTTCATGTGGGCTTGGGAATGGACTTTGGGCTTTTAGAATTTGTAAAGGTGGGCTTTTAAAATGGTTTAAGAGAACGGGCTTTTATGTTTCAAAGTGGGCTTTTAGATCAAATAAATTTGTAAAGGGCCATGCCAAATAAATGTCGGGTTTAGTTTAAGGATATGTCATGAGTGATTTAAAACAAATTTGGAGTGATTTCAGGATCGAATCGGGTTGATTCGGTTTATTTGGTAAAGGGGCTAAGGTGGGCCAAATCAGGCTAACTTTAGGCTAAGGTTGGGCTAATGTTGAAATTGATGTAAAATTGATGTCGAGAAATGTTTAGGGGAATATTATGAAGAGTTTTCAACTTCGGTCGTGCGTTCAATCTCGTGGATTTGGGCCTATTTCGTTCATACGTGATTTAGGCCAATTTAGGGGAATTTTGGGTTCTGGGTTGAATTCAATAAGGTTTGGGTCCAAATTTTGGGCAAATTATGTTAGTGTTTTGTTTATGGAGATGTTAGGGAAGATTTAGAAAAGGTTTGGGATTAATCGAGTCGAGTTGGGTTAGGTTCTCGGGGTAAGTTTAGCTCATGCGTCAAAATCGCTTTAAGTTTAAGAATGAAATTGGACCTAAATGTCAATCAAATTGGGCTTGGATTTGATCTAAATTGATATCGGGGATATCGAATTGAAGTTTAGAATTGAATTGGACTAAAATCGAGGTCAATCGGGAGGTTTGGTTCGACATCGGGTTCATCTCGGTTAAAACGTCAAATCGTGGATTTTAGTAAAAGTGCGGTAAATTGACAAAATCGGCCCATACATGTAGTGGAACAAAATGAAATTAAGTATATTTGAGATTTTCTGGAATTTTTTTGGGAATTTTTAGAATTTTTCGGATTTTTGGGTCAAGAGGGCATTTCGTAATTCGGAGGGTATTGGGGTATTTTTTGGAATTTTTGAATTTTCGTCAAAGATGATCACTTTGAATGGTGAGAAACTTTTAAGGACTGATTTTGAGGAATTCGGGTATTTTTGCAAATTTTGGGTCATTTCCAAGCGGCACTTTGTAGCTCAATGTCAGCGTCTTCTGGGGTCAAAAATCGAAATTTTGGAAAAATGAAGATCGATTGAATGTGAGTAGAATGGAATCACTTCGGTTGAGCCATGAAGCCATATTAAGCCCATATGAGCCATGAGAGGACTCTATTCGCAGGTATTCACTATGTTGTTCTTAACCCTCTTACCAAGTGGCTTAGGTGTTAAGAACCATCCATGTAAATTACCTACATGCGTCAGAAGTCAAGTCAAGTGAGAGTGTGGTTTTAGAACTCGGAATGTGTGTGAGAGAGTGGTGTATGTGCAAGTCAACCTCACCGCACCAGGCCACCTGTGGTATCCCTAAGTGCCAAAAAGTCCTATAGGAACTCATCCTTTAAACCTCCACATTCGATCTCAACCTCTGGTGATTAGAAGTCTACCATCAAACTTCAGGCTCATAGGAGTCAAGAGGTGTTTGAATTTCTAAAGTGTGGGTTCCACTTCTAGTTTTCTAAGATTAGCCAAAGGAAAAGCCTAAGGCTAGCATCCCAAAGACTAAGGAGAGAGAGAAAGAAAAGACCTCATCAAAAATGAGGTCAACAAATGACCCTCAGTCAGTGTGGTGTGCTAACCAAGCACACCGCGCGTATCGGCGCGACCGACGAGATCAAGCAAGACTAACACAGATGTCCAAGTGACGCATTTAGAGACGAGTAGAAGAATTCCTGTCGGGAGTATCATGTATAGTTTTTAAGATCGGAGATCCCCGAACTCGTCAGGGAAACGGAAAGGAGGTGAATTCCAAATCACAAGATCTCGGGAATTCGATTTAGCATTTCGTTCTCATTTTAATTTCAAGTTTTAATGTGTGAGTTTAAATTTCGATTTTTTTTTAGTTTCAATTTCGATCGAGGTTTAATTTAAAATCAATTTAAGGAAATTTTGAAATTGAAATTCGGATTTGAAATGAGGATCGAAACTCAGGTTTCAACCTCGGATCGCGAAGAGAACCGGAATTTAGTGTACTGCTCTCGTAAATTTAGAGGGCCGAAATTTAGGTATCAACCTCGAATCAAGATCAAAATTTAGGTATCGATCTCGAATGAGAGTCGGAATTTAGTATCAATCTCGAAATTTCGTAAGGCGTAAAAGCTTCTCGAAGAGTGCGAGTTGCCACGTGACACCGAGGTCGGGATGCCATGTAGGTCCTATGACCTGTGCTCGTGAGTGGTTAACACCGAGGTCGTGATGCCATGAAGGTCTTATACCTGGTGTCGGAGGATTATCACCGAGGTCGGATGCCATGTAGGTCTTATACCTGTGTCTGAGGATTATCACCGAGGTCAGGATGCTATGTAGGTCTTATACCTGTGCCTGAGGATTAACACCGAGGTCATGGATGCCATGTAGGTCTTATACCCAGTGTTGGAGGATTAACACCAAGGTCGGATGCCATGTAGGTCTTATACCTGTGTCGGAGGATTAACACCGAGGTCAGTCGCGATGTAGGTCTTATACCCGTGCCTGAGGATTAACACCGAGGTCGTCGCCATGTATGGTCTTATACCTGTGTCGGAGGATTAGAGTGGAAAGAATTTCTTCCGAAGAATGCGGGATTGAATCGGAAATTCAGCAGAAGAGAGTCGAAGATCGAGTATCGATTTCAAAATAAGAACTCGGAAGTTAGGTACTCGGCCTCGTAAGGACGTAAACTGAAGTTAGGTACCGGTCCCAAAAGTTAGTATTCGATTCGAGTTTCAAGACTTCACTGAAAATTTACGGTAGTAGAAGATTTGAATGAGATATGAAAGTGTTTCACATCTCCCAGAGGGTTAATCAAAGTTTGATTTTTCGGGCAAAGGATATGAATACATGCCATCATGAACCAAATCAAAATTTCATGGTTTTGTGCCGCAGACTTACCAACCTTCTCAAAAAGAGGAAAGAGATTTGCGGAGTCGAATAAATTTCGAGATCGCCCAAATGGTCAGATATCGCATTCTTGAGAATCGTTTTCATTGTTTTTTTTAGTGATTTCGATTTTGTTTTGTTTTCGATTTTCAAGTTATTTTGTTTTATTCGGATTTTGAATTTGGATTCTCGTTTAAAATTTTTTTTTAAGTTTCGTCTTCGATTGAAATTTTCACTTTCGATCCGAATTTTCATTCATTTATTTGATTCATACAACTTCGACATTTTAAGTCGATTTGCTTTGAATTTTGGTTCAGTGTTTTATTAAGACTTCTGAATTCAAGTTTTATTTTGTTGTTATTATCTTATTCAAATCGATCTTCGTTCAACTTTTTTTTTTAAAGCCGTAGTTAAAACCGCATCCGGTGGTGTTTGCAACAATTGCACAAAACCGATGGCAAAACACAAAATTCAGCTCCATTAAAATTTTCAAGACACATCGGTGATTCCATCGAAACATTTTCGATGACATCCTTTTCAAACGTACTTCATATATATCCGAATACATCGCACCGATATCTTCGCATATTCGACAAACTGTCTCGTTCGATCCATCCATAACCAAAGAGCATCTACATGGGAATGATCATCATCTCTAAGCCACTTTATGAGGAGAATCCCACGTAAGTGTTTTAGAGGCGTGCTACTACTATGTAGCCTACAACTCGCAGGGTTGCAGATTCTCTCCGATCTGAACGGAAATCGATCGAATCTTACTCTATCCATCCTTCCGAGGGTGATGGAGATTCGCTCGTAGGAACTCCCGTATGCGAAGCAGCCACTACATATGCACCATTTCCACAGTGACGAGAACGTAGCCTACCGCAGAGGTATCTCGACCGGCCCCTCGGAATTCTCCGGTAACTATCCGAGTTCGTCCCTAACGTAATGTTGCATCAGATACGAATAAAACGGCATAAAAGCGGCCTTACAAAATCATGATGATCTATGTGAGGTGGGATGCGCCTCCTCCTCGCGTAGATGTCGATAATACAACTGCTCGTATGCAATCGGCAGTAAGACTCGTCAAGCCACCATCCACTTTGTCATTATCTTAATCAAGACTCGCATTGATCCACTTCATCGTAGCGGAGTATCCCCGAGTGGATTTCCTTTCTCGTCATCAACAAAGTTGTAACAAAGATCCGAATCTGGAGTGTAATCCTCCCTTCGCCTCGTTTCCATTTCTTTCGCTCGCAGCAGTTCGCTTCGAAGTCGTTCCGCACGACCTAGTTTCTTCGGGCCTCGACGTAGTCTACAATCTCACTCGCTCGTAGTGAGAGAAAAATCAGATGTAACCCGCCGTTCCAGATGTTGACATATCCGCCCGATTCTACGAAAGTACTCAAAATTCCTCGTCTCCGCACCCTCCGGATCATTTCCAACTCGTGCTATGAAATTATCTCGAATGCCGGGCTCCAGCGCGACGTATTGTGCGATATATGGCTCCACACCGTCACGCTCTCCCCGGAATCATCACTATCCCGTGGTGCTCAGAGTAGTCTCTCCGGAACAACCTCCGCTACGGTGCTCCCGAGGGTCGGCCTTGGGCAACCGATGTGGTCATCGAAGATTCGTCACTATCTCGGTGCAGCTCGTAGTAGCCTCCTCCGGAACAACCTTCGCTATGGTGCTCCCGAGGTTGGCCTCGTGGCAATTCGTCGTAGTCATCGCACTTTCTTCCTTAATCGGTTCCTCCGTTAATTCTCTTTAACATTTCGCGATACGCCGATTCTCGTTTCCTTCGGGTCGCGGCCGAGTGGCTCTTCTTTCCTCGAATCTCGCAGGGGCAGCACCGACAAGCTTTCCTCCCGTAGTAGTTATCACCGATTTCATCTTGTTATCTTCTGTCACGTCGATCTTCCTTTTCGTTGCGCGGCATGAAACTTTCATTGAGCCTCATCACCGTCTCTTCCACCCGGACTCCGCTCTCGGGATCCATCGTAGTCCTCAGTGCTCATATTCCAATTCCAGCCAGGCAAATTCCGAGTCAATCTCTATCACAAGATCGCCTTCGCCTCTTCTTCGTTAAGTGCAAGACTTACGCCATCCTTAAAGTTCTGTGAACAACCGCCCGTTCGACATTTCCCCGAAAGAAAAACAAGGAAAGGATCAGTGGGTCACATCATAACGAGAACAATAAGAAAGTTGCTTATTAATGGAGAATTCTTATTTTATTATTTCAAATTTCACAAGAGCAAGAAAAGATAAGAAAAGATAAGGAATGGGTCTGACCGAGAAGGAAGGGTTAAAATTTTATTATTACAAGTTCACATGTTTTCTTTTAAGACATTTTTTATTTTATCATTCATCCCTTTTTATTTTGTTTTATTTTATTTCTGTTCGTGACCCAAGCCATAAGTGATTACTCTACTCGTGCTTCCATGAATAAGATTTCATTCTTCGAAACATCAGTCGCGTAATACTTTTTCAAATATCGTCCATCGATCGGAAGCATTACGCATCGTTCCCCACGCAATTCACAATGCCGGTAGAACCTCCCGAGTATACCGTCTCGACCACGAACCGCCCCTCCCAAGCTCGTGCTCAAATTTACCTCACGATTCGGCAAGTGTGCAAGAACAGCTCCTCGAGAACTAGAACTAAATCACCGACTTCAATGCTCTCGGCGTACCCGCCTATCGTGGACCCGGATCATCTCGCTCGATAGGCCCGCATTCGCCGTGCCGCAAGTCGCTTCCTTCCAAACTTTCCAGCTCTTCCAACCGTAGTCTGGCATTCTCTTCTATAAGTAACTCTGCTCGCAACCGCGATTCAGAGCGACGGAAGCCGAACCTCCAAAGGTAAAACGGCCTCGGACCCGTACACCGCAGCCGTGAGGCGTAGGTCGAGTAGTGAGTTCGAAAGTCGTCCCGTAGGCCCATAAGGCTTCTAACAACTTCTCGTGCCAATTTCTTCGTTGTCATCCAAAGTTTTCTTGAGAGATTCGGACGAGAGTTTTATTAAAGGCCTCGCCAAGCGGCTCGTTTCGCTTCGGGGTCGTAGATCGTCGAATATCGCCGCCGATCTCGTGCCTTCCGACAAAATCGTTGATCTTCGTACTTCGAATGCCGACCCATTATCCGATATAATTCTCAGACGGCACTCCGAAACGGCAGACTACTCGATTCTCGAAGAACCGTAACACATGGTCGCGCTTAACTTCCCCAAGCCGCATAGCTTTCCGCCCATTTAGAAAAGTAATCCGTTGCCGCAAGAATGAAGCGATGTCCTCTCGAAGAAGGAGGTTCTATCGGACCCACTATATCCGTGTCCCAACACTCAAATGGCCACGACACAATCGCTTCTGATGCAAGCACATTTGGAGGTCGATGTAGAATCACTCCATGCACTCGGCACTCGGTGACACTTTGGCAACTTTCATGCAGTCGGTCATCATCGAGGGCCGTAGTACACCTAGTCTTTTAATCTTCATTTTCATTTTTGGACCCGACCGATGAGCGCCACAAAGTCCCGAGTGCACCTCTTTAAAAATTTTACGAGCCTTCGACCCGCTCGGCACCTTAGCCACATCCGGTCAAAAGACCTTCTATATAATGTATTATTTATTAATGCGTAAGATGCAGTTCTTTTCTCGATTCGATGGGCTAACGACTTATCGTTCCCAGAGGTTTCCCGTTCGCAAGTGGGGCCTACTAACGGTCGTCGCTAATCTTCTCGCATTCTCTCGTTATTACCGTAACCGATTCTTCCCGCCTTTTCCGATTCGACATCGCGTCCATTTCGAGCCGTGATAGGACCCGTCGTCCCCCGAACCGACACTTCAACTCGACTCATCTCCGCGGTGCAAAATTCTTTCTCCAAGGCGAGCTAGAGCATCTACAAGAGCATTTTCTTTTCTCGGGAATTTTGTAGATTGTCACATATGGAATTCGTCTTCAGCTTGCCCATGGCATACCGAAAGTACCGCTCAAGTTTTCGTTTTAGAATCCCGTACCGTCCGGCGATCTCGTTGAATGATCAACTGCGAATCCCCGTAGATGTTGATATCTCGTTATCCCCATCCGAACGGTTAACTCCAATCCGGTTATGAGAGCTTTGTATTCTCGTTCGTTGTTCGTACACAAGCCTCGTTAAGTGGTAGGAGTATCTTAACATCCCCCGCTCCGTGTTATAAAGATTAGTCCTATTCCCTCGCCTTACCGGCACTATCGTTTGCAATTCTTTGTCTTTCCGTGCCGAAGATGCTCCATCGAAGCATGCGCTCCTAACGCCGATCATCGAGGTCTTCTAAATTCATTATTTGCTCGTCGTGCAAGTCGTCGTCGAGAGGCGATTCTCGCCGGCAATGGGTGTGCCGCAAGAAAGTCTGCCAGACTTGTCCATTTACTTGCACGAAGAGGCACGAAAGTTATATCGAATTGCACAAGATCATCGACCACCTAGCAAGTCCGTCGTAAAGTGTCTGACTGGTCATCAAATATTGCAATGGATTAAACTTTGAAATAAGGTCGACTTTACGAGAAAGCATGTAATGCCCGAGCTTCGAGCGGCAGAAGATCGTGGCCAAAAAATGCTTCTCAATAGGAGGATATTTTACTTCCGTCTGAATCGACGACGACTTAAGCAGTAGAGAGCATTTTTTACCCTCGTCATTGACCTGGGCTAGCAGGGCTCCAAGGGGGTCGTCTAAAGCCGCGGTATAAAGAATTAAAGTTCGACCTGAGACTGGGGTTGCTAAGACAGGAGGTGTCATTAAATACTGCTTAATGTCCTCGAAGGCCCGCTAGCATTTCTCTTCCCAAACGAATTTGCGTCCTTTTGAACTAATGCCGAGAAGGACTGACACCTACCTGACAAGTTCGAGATAAAGTGTCGAAGATATGCCAATTTCCCTTGAAAGGACCGTAGTTGTTTCAAAGTTTTAGAGGTGGCATTTCTAAGATGAGCTTTAATCTTTTCCGGATCGATTTCAATTCCGCGATGCTCGGACAACAAATCCAAAGAATTTCCTAGAGGTGACGCCGAAGGCGCATTTCGGGGATTCATCTTAAGGTTATATTGTCTTAATCGCTCGAAAACAATTCTCAAATCATACGTGGATCTTCTTTCGCTTGCTTTCGATAACCACGTCATCCACGTAAAGACTCGACTTGGTCTGTGAACGAGATGATCAAAGATCCTCGTCATTGCTCTTTGGTAAGTTGCTCCCGCGTTCTTCGCTCCGAAAGGAATTACCGTGTAGCAAGACACTCCGATCGGCGGTCCGAAAGCCGCGAGCTTTTCGTCTTCTCGGTGCCATCATTATTTGATCGTATCCCGATGTTCCATCCATGAAAGAGAAGATTTCATGTGTCGACGTTATGTCGATCATCGCTCCTGGAATTGGTAGCGTAAATTCGTCTCTTTAGACATGCTTTATTTAAATATCCGAAATCCACGCGACTCCGATCCGACCATTCTTCTTTCGATCGGTACGACGTTGGCTAACCAAGTCGGGTATTGCTCTTCACGCGACAAATTTAGCTTCTATTAGCTTCTCGACTTCACCTATTACTTGTTGTTCGATTTCTGGACGCATTCTTCTCGAGCTTGTCTAACTCGGAACTGAACCAGATCCACTCCTAGCCTCGTGAACCGCAACTTCGAGGCTAATCCCGGCATTTGGTCATAACTCCAAGCAAAACAAGTTCTCGAATTCCATTAAAAGCTTCGATTATGTTCTCGCAGTCTTCTTGTTGAGTAAGGGGCTAACAAAGGTAGGCATAGGCTCTTCGCTAGTACCTAAGTTAACTTCCATTAACTCATCTATCGTGGATTTAATTTCTTCTTCGAATTTCGACGGAGCTTTCCAACTCGTAGATCTTCGAGATCTTCCGCAAGCTTCCAAGCAATCTTCATCGGATTCGCAAGTGACAACCAAGCAAAATTCGAATCATCAATCGGTGCTACCGTGCCGAATCCAAGACCATGTTTTGAATCGGGAGGCCGACCGAAGTTATTCCATAACCTTTCAAAGCGTTGTGATCGACCTTTTGTCCACTCGCCAGTGCAAACTACCGCGTTGAATTAAATTTTGGACACATAGGAGAATACCACTCAAACGACAATTCTATTATTTCGTAAGAAGTAACATCTTCAAATTGTACATCATTTTCAGCTTTGGAGGAAGAAGCACCACGGTAGAACTCGATTGGCTTGGTACCGCCACCATGTACCTCTTCGACCACCATACCCTCGACTTTATTAGAATGGATCGTGGTTAGGGTCATAAGATGCACACAACGATTTATCTTCTCGTACATTGATTCGTATTCTTCATTCTTTTCATCTTCGAGAGAAATTTTGAACTCGGGGTTTCTTTTCGACTTATTGTCGCCGCTTCTTTCTTGATTTCTTCTTCTGCTTCGAACTCGTTCTCCCAATCAACGTCGATGAAGGGTTTCTTATGTTCAATCGTCCCAACGTCTCTTCCACGTCCTCGTCCCCCGCCTCGACCCCTGATGCGAGTTCCGGAGAAACCTTCACCATCTCGCCGTAAGGGAGTGGTGAGCGATCGTTGGACTAGAACTTCGCATTCTTCATCGTCTCGAATTTCTTTTGCTTCGTTGGGTGTGGCATCTCCGGAAAAGATTGTTTTCTTCGAGGTGCGTAGTAGGTCGCATCTTCATGTATTCCAATTTCATGCACGGAGAACGGTCTTCGATACACCCGTTTCGTCCTCCTTCATAATATTTTATGCACCGGTGTAGAGACGACGGTACCATCCGGTTTTCATGGATCCACTGCCGACCCGCAGAGCGTTGAATGATGTCTTAGAATCAATTATGTGGAACTTCGTGGTTGTCTCGGCCAACTCACCAATCTTCATTAATATGGTTATTGATCCGAGAGCTCTTTCTCCTTTCTGGTTGAAGCCTCTTAAGCATCATCTTGTCCGCTTCGAGATCCTGTGCATCAATCTCTAAATAGGCTGAGAGTCCGCAGGTTCATTATATTAATCGATGCTCCCGGATCAACTAACACCCCGGAGAGCGCGAACTTTCCAATACTAACCGAAATGTACAATGGTATGTTGTGATCTCGCTATTCCAAGTAGTAAATCATCGTCCGTGAAGGTAACACCACGCCGTCCTTTTAATGAGCAAACCTCGTCGAAGGAATTACCTGGCCATTCGAGCTAAGAAAATTCTATGGATCAAGTAAGGCCTCGATCGTAGCTTCCCTCATCTCCTTTCGATAGGATCGAGCGTCGTAGATGCTCGCTTGCGTCGATAGCTTCCTAAGATGGGCTAGCACATTATAGTCCACTTTGTTACTGCATCGTTCGCCTCTTCCTGAGGGGCAACTCTTCTCGCAGGGTCGGCTCTTCCCGACAACCACCTACTTTCCTTTATCCTTCTGGACCCATTCTCGGGGTAGAATTTTTCTCGCTTCTTAGATCGATCTCTCGTTATCTCTTTTAAATCTACCGGTGTCTCCTCTCGAATCGGAACAACCGGCTCTTCCGAAGTTGCTTCGTGTCCGATGGTTCTAATTCTATCGTGATCGGAGCTCCTCGGAATTCATAAATGGACTCGTTGCTCGTCGAGCTTTCGTAGCCTCCTTCGCGAACATCTTCTTCGTCGTGGCCATCTAAGTTCCGTATGATTCGAGAATCGTTCGTCGTATCGAAATTAAGATCCGAACTAGGTTGGTTGTCGTTAGTTACGTAATCGTTAGAAATGATCAAGACGTAGCCAACACCACAACTCTTATCATTATAAGATCCCGCCGGGCAAGCAAATAATCATACGTGAGTCGAGGTTCGAGGGATTTCTCCCTTAATCGAAACAACCATCCTAGATAAGCAAGCACCTAGCCTACCATTCGAACCTCGGTCTTTTCTTCTTCCACGATCTTCTCCTCCCGGGGCGGTTCTTCAATCGCTAGCGATAGGCCGGCTCATGTGTGTTTCGAACTTCGAGTCAAGCGCGAACCGAAGCGGTTCGGATGTGATTCAAAATTTTCTTCGATGACTTCGTCCAAACTCGTGCTCCATTCATTGTCGGGCCGTGTACGGGTCTATCGAACAATGGGATCCGTTGAAATAACATCGACGGAACCTCCTTTTGGGGCTCCTTCATGTATTCTTTCGGATCGTTATGTTCCCTCTTCCGAGATTACCTTCGAGCCAATTCTCGAAGGTGAAGCGCCTTTCTATCTTATGTCCGATCATCCGTAGGTATGGGCAAGACATCGAGTGATCTTTCTTGTCGACTTCCCCGGCTTCCTAGTGCTCGTAACCGAAAGTCGGGCGTCTTCATCAAGCTACGAAACATTTTTGCCATCGCTTCGCCTCGAACGAGTATTCTCTATTTAGAAGTTCTTCGTGGTACGCCGCGGATGAGGCGGTTGTTCATACTGACCGAGGTGATCGATAGCCTCTGGCCGAGGTTGTCGGTGGCCCCGCCGAGGTTGCCGATATGTCCATCGCGATGGTGGATAACCTGGCCGTGGTCGCTTTGCAGTATCTCGCACTCGGCCGCTCGCCCTTATCTACCGCCGCGACGATTCTCGACTTTTTCAAACGCTTTAACGGCTTCGTTTATCGGCCTTGTCTACAAAACTTAGTTGTTTCGCCTCCTCTTGTAAGCTCCCGGATTCGTAGCAACTTCTCAAAAGTCTTCGATGGTAAATCCTTCGAGAAGAAGTGCTATCAGGCAATGGATACTTTTATGCATGATACCGACCGCATGTTGTTTCGAAGCCGTGGTTCACACTTCATGCTTAAGTTTCTCCATCGAAGTATGTAATCCACTAAAGTCTCGTTCGGCTTTTGCCGCTCCACCACTAAATCACCAATAATGATGCGGTGCCGAGCTCCCGCAAATTGTTTAATGAAGAGATTCTCCAGCTCGAAAAAGTCTTTCACCGAGCCGTTCGACACCCCGCGTACCCGCCGAAGGCAAACCCTGACAAACTGCTGACGAACTAGCGGAAGAGTAAAGCGTCGCTCCCACCGGCATTGCAACAACTAGCACGAAAATGTGCAACATGTTGCTGTGCGGCTTATTTTTAGGTTATGTGTTTTATTTTGAAAAAGGGGTCGCCTACAGAAATTGTCGGCGAATTTTAATTTAATTTAAATAAATAATTTAAAAGTAGTATTCGATTTTGAAAATAATTTTAAATTTGAAAATTTTAAGATATGAAACCAAACCGATCTCACATCCCGAATAGTTTATATAAACGAGCACCACATCACAAACCATGTACCTATCCCGAAGAATGACACATTGCTCGATGATGGGGCTCGATTAAATAAACTAGAAGATTTGTGACATCCGTTCGTCCGCGAGCCAATTTTATAAGCCGATAAATTCCCCCGTTTAATATGAAACATTAAACATGGTTTATATTACTCCGGTTCTTAAAGTTCCCTATAAGGGCAAGCCCCTATAGCTTAATTACATCTTAAGTGACTGAAATCACCTAAGAAAACTCTCGATAATAATCGCAGTTCTCGCTCTCAAGAATTTCAAAGTTTAAGTTTTCAAGGGATCGAATTTCTGAATTTCAATATGGAATGGATCAAATTTGGAACATTTTATTTTAGGAGTCCAAAGGAAGAAGGGTAGGAGAAATCACGTATCCAAAGCGAACTCTGGTAATTTCCCGACTATCCTATTGTTTCGTTCGAATTTAGGAAGGTCATAATGTTTATTTAGTATTTTCGATCCTCGCCAATTTTAATTAGTTAGAGACTTATATTCGTATGATAAAATCATACAAATAAATTTCGAAGATGCGAGGGTTTATATCGTATCTGACGACTACCTCTGAAATCCTAAGACCTGTTAGTGGCTTAATTTACATGATATGATCATGCAAATGCCTAACGAAGAGTCGAGGATTTATGTTGCCCTCAGTGCAAACTACCTCGAAGTCCTATGGCTCGTTATTTAATTCTAAGAAAGTTTTGCTGCAAGTAGACTGTGCTTTGCCGATGACGATGACCGTGCCGCCCACCATGCTCCGAGCTCCTTGTTGTTGCAGAGGTTTAGTTTTAGAAATCATAAATCAGAGATGAGAGAAGTGTTCGGCTTAAAGAAAGTCTTAATTTCCAAGTGTTTTTTATGTTTTAATTAAAACAAATCTTAAAGTCGATTAAACGAACCGATTAAGATCCCACTCGCTCCGTCATCCCGGCACCGTTATTTTCATCGAATTCACTTAGCCCAGTATGAATTTGCTAAACTCAACTAAATGAGTTCCGCACTTTCATTTAGCACCGTGGAAATCCCGCTAAGAACACGCGGGTTACATCATCCGAGGTATTCCCGATCATTCAACGAGACGTTTTAATTTAGTCAGAATTGTAGTTTTGTTGTTCCGTTTGTGATTAAATTTCGAGTCGTCTTATATTTTGAAATGTCATGGAGGTGAATTTTATCTCGTAGTGTCTTTTAATTTAGTTATGGGTTTCGCTTTGGTTTCGTCCTAAAGGTGTAGGTTTTCATGCAATCGTTGTTTATCATGCAAGAAAGGTAAAGTGCAACGCGATTAAATAAATTGCCGTAAAGTAAATCGCAATAAAATAAAAGCGTACCCTGAGGGTCTTCCCGTCATCCCAAGCCGCACTTAAAACACCGTTAGAATATTTAAGCATTTAAAGTAAGTTCCCAGTAAAGCTAAGGGAAGGGTTATGGTTTTCTACCAAGTTCCTAATCCTATACTAGTCATCTCCTACGACGTCTGTGTTCTCGTGTTTTAGCTGAGGACGATTTTCTTCATCAAAGAACAACTAAGTCAAATTGTTCTTATAAATATCCTATCATATCGAGGAAGTGCTTAAGACGAATCTTAAACATCTTTTCAATATTTCTAGGATTGTTTTAAGTCCAAATGAATTTAATTATACAAATGATATTAATCGTCCGAGAGTTTAAGTTTTGTTGTCTTGCTCAGCTGAACTCTGACATTCGAATATCCTATAAGTGAAGTGTCATTTCACTTCGATACTCCATTTAGAGTTATACTAAGTAAGAGCTCCTAAGGGCAAAATGATATTTAATGATTTGTGATTCGAATTTAAGTTCAAATTAATGATTTAAGTTCGAATAGTTGTTCAAGTTATTTTAGATTTATTTTGAATTCTTCATGTCTTAGGTAATGTTATTTTTAGTTCAATTTAATTTAATTTAACTTAATTTAATTTAATGTGGTTTAATTTAATTTAATTTAACTTAAGTTAATTTAATATAATATGGTTTAACTTAATTTAATTTAATTTGATTTAATTTAATTTAATTTAGTTTTAATTTAGTTTAATTTAATTTAATTTAATTTAATTTTAATATATTTTAATTTAATTTAGTTTAATTTAATTTGTTTTAATTTAATTTAATTTAATTTAATTTAATTTTAATATGTTTTAATTTAATTTAATTTAATTTAATTTAATATTTTAATTTAATTTAATTTTAATATATTTTAATTTAATTTAATTTAATTTAATTTGTTTTAATTTAATTTAATTTAATTTAATTTAATTTAATATTTTATTAAAAAAAAGTTCGCTTTAAATAATTTAACTTTAATTTAATTTAATGATTAAATCTTTTAGCATTTTAAATCTTAAACTTGGATTATCATTTTAATTAGGAATTAAATATTATCGAGATGATTAATTTAGGGATCTTTAGATTAAAGAATAAATCTCTTCCTAAGTAATATCCCTATTTTAATAATTCCAATTTTATTATTCTTCCAAATTTTAATTAATTATTTAATTAAGGTTTATTTCAATTATTTTAAAATTGTTTAAGTAGGTTTCTACCCTTTAATTATCTAAATTTCAATCATCCAAATCAGATTAAAATCAAATATTTTACTTATTAATTTTATTAAGCCTAAAGTTTTAATTAAGGGTTAAAATTTTAATTACCATTTTCGCCCTTCAAGCCTAATAATTTCATAACTCACTAAATCGAGCTCAAATGAATTTGAAATTTTTATGTGACTTCACTCATATGTCAATAAAGACGTTAGAGGAGAAAATGTGATTTTTCTGTATTTAATTTATTTATATAATTATTTTTGATGGAAAATAAGGATTTCCAAGGAAAATTCAATAATATGATCAAGGGAAAGTTTCTGTCCTTAAGAAAATTATGAGACATTCCTAATGACCAAAGGACCACTTGGACCAATTTTTGTGATTTTTTGAATTATATTTTATTTATTAAAATTATTTTAAGTTCTGGAGTATTAATTAATTTAAAAAATAGAATATAAGTTGAAAAATGAATTTTATAATTTTTTAAAATTCTCTCTGATATCAAGGATTCTAGAGAACCAAATTTTACAATTTTCTCGATTTTTCTTCGATTTATTATAATTATTTTAGTGAAAATGCTAGAAAATACATTTTTTTAATTTTAAAATTACCCTAGGGCTTTAAAATTTAATATCTCATGAAATAGACCTCGAGAAAAATATGGGTTTGTTCCTAGTGATTAAATTTCAAAATACGACATTTTGGTGAATTTTATTATTTTTGTGATTTTTATTATTTTTTAATTATTAAAATATTAAAATAATACTAAAAATTAACTTTTTTAGAAAATTGAAATTTTAATTTTCTTAAATTCCCCGATATCGTAGAGGCTCCAAAACCAATTTGGTGAATTTTTGAAAGGTATTTTGAAAGTTATGAATTTTTAAAGTTTAAAATGACTAAATTCACTTAATCAACCCATTTAAGTAGGCTAACCAAGTCCAATCGACTTCAAATTTTTATGGTGGGTTCCTCTGATCCTAAAGGTCAGTGGAGAATTGATTTCAAGTCAATTTGATGTATGGTTAGCTCTAATTAATTAGGGGTCTATTTTGGGTGTTTAAGCCAATTAGTGGTTATTTTGAGTGAATTAACTCAAGCCCTATTTTTCCTAAGTGGTTCTCTCGGTCATAAGGAACATCACCAAATTTTCCTAGAATTTATTTCACAACATGCTAATTTTTGGAATTAAAATACTCAAAACAGCCACATGCATTTGAAAAATCAATAACTTTTCATAGTGATGGCCTCTCGACTTCTGAAAATTCGTGGAATGTTCCCAAGTTTAGAGGCTTCAAAAGCCCTATAGTCTCATGCCATGGTGAATTGTATGAATGCATGGAGAATTAAAACAATGCAGTGGAGTAAATAATTAATTAAAAATAAAATACTGGACAAAATTAATTAATTTCTTTTCCACATTATTCTCCTCTCCGTTCCCCGAGCAAGAGGGTATTTTTATTTTATTTTTGTGATTTGTCTACACAAAGATATGGATTTTTAAGTTCTGGTATTTAAATAAATCGAAAAACCCTAATTTTCTACTTATCCACGCGGCGCCCCGTCATCCCCGCATCTCCGAACGACCACGCTGCGCGCTCCCATTCGACGCCGCCATCCGACTCGGCCGCCCGGGCCCCGCGGTTCACGCACCATCCGCCGGTCCGACGCAATCCAAGCCGTCCACCCGATACACGCGCGATCCGACGGCTTCCCGGTCATCGTCTACGACCGGTGCGATCCCGCGACCGTCCACACTCTAACCCTAAGAACTCACTCGATTCTCAATGGATTTTCGTGTTCTTATGCTCTATGGATTCTGCTCTCAAGAGACGAACACATCCATATGGTAAACATGCATCGAAATTTATTCAAATGAAATAGAGAGTCTCCGTAAGCTCGGGAAGAAGAATGAGTTCATACCTTTGCTCGCAGAAGTGAAACTTCGATCCGAGAGTCGTGTCACCTTCGATCGGGTCCAAGTAAGCTCCGATGAAGTCCCTCGGCCCGGTGAATCGTCTAGCTATGAAAGTGACCACACCCGATCACAAAGCTCGGAGGCCGAGCAACCGGGTGGCCCGTAGATGCGGGCTTTCAGCCGGGAAACTTCTTCCCTCGGTCCAAACGAAGGTGTAGGACCAATCAATCTGGGGATCGTCTCACTGCGAGGAGGTGTCCCGGTTTTCGGGTGAAATTTCGCCTGAGAAATCGGATTCCGTCACCGGATTAGTGGCAAATCGACACCCGGGATCAACTTCTCTAAGCATGGAGTCAGTGGTCTGGAACACCTCTGCGCAGTTTCGGCAAGGCTCAGTGCAACTCTCCTTCCATGGCCGCGAGGGGGTCTGGCCGATCAGCAGGTGGCCGGAGAGCCTCGCGAGGATGGCCAAGTGGTCGGGATCACCGCTCCGTGCATGGGAAGAACAAGCCATGGTGGCTATCGTGGCACTGGGCAGCTCAAGCAAGGTGGAATTCCAAGGTTCGCTCCTCCCCATGTCCCGGCCATGGCGTTCTCGCGGCTCTGTGGCCGGCCTGCAGTAAGGGTCACCCTCAAGGCCAGTGGAGGTCGTGGGTCAAGTTAGTGAATCTCAATCGAAGCCTTACATGTGTAAAGTGGTCGGATCAAAATGGCATGGTGAGGTGGCTTCTTTTGCACTTGGTTTGGTCAACCCATCGAAAATGGGCTTGGTTCACCTCCCCATGGCTGATTCGGCCGAGGGAGGATCAGTGAACTCGCCTAGAAAGGGGCGGAGAGGTCACCATCCATGAATATTTCGATTAATCACTGGATTAAGGTGAAGCATTAAAAGGGTTAAAAGCTTTTTTAAGGGGCTTAAAAGAGGTTCCTCCTTTTGCCATTAATGGCTTGATCACATGTCAAACCCTTCCATGGCTTCATGTGGCTTGTTCATGGCTTCGCATTTGGCTCCATTCTTTCAGGAAAAGTTTATCAATTTCATGGAAATAATTTAGGAATTTTGGTATTTTGGGTGGAGAATTTTCATTGAGCTTCGATTCTGAATGGCTTAATGATGATTTTAGGACTTAGGTATTGAGTTTAATTGAAAGTATGATGAGGGAAATGTCATGTGGGCTTTAGGATGATTCGGGCTTTTCGACTTTCAAGGAAATGGCTTTTAGGAAGGTTTAAGTGAAGCTGCTTTTAAGTTTAAGAATGTGTTCGTGGATGAGAATTTTTGTAAAAGGTCAGGCCAAATAATTGTTGGTTTTGGTTTAGGGATGTTTCATGAGTAATTTGAAATAGATTTAAGGTGGTTTGGGTTCGAATCGGTCGAATTTCGGGTTTATTTCGTAAATGGGCCAATGTAGGTCAAATTGAGCTACCTTGGGCCAATGTTGGGCTAGGTTGAAATTGATGTAAAATTAATGTTGGGAAATGTTTATAGGAATGTTTCAAAGAGGTTTTCGCTTTGGTTAGGTTTTGATTTTGGGATTCTGGGTCTATTCGGGTTAGGTTCGTGTTTAGGTCAAAATCGGGCTTTTGATTTCGGGGTCGAATTTGAAAGTGAGGTTTGGGTCTAAATTTTGGGCAAATCATGTTAGTGTTTTGTTTATGGGGATGTTAAGGAGGGTTTAGAAAAGATTTGGGGTTAATTGGAGTTGAATCGGGTGAGCTCGGGCTAAATTGGGTCATGGGTCCAAATCGGCTTTAAGGCCAAAAGTGAAATCGGATCCCAATGCCAATCAAATTGGTCTTGGATTTGGTCTAGATTGGTGTCGGGGATGTTAAATCGAAGTTTAGAATTGAATTGGACCAGAATCAGGTCAATTGGGTAGGTTAGGTTCGACATCGTCTCACTTTCGGTTAAAATGCAGTCAAATCGGGGGTTTTGATAAAAGTGGGGTAAATTGACAAAATTGGCCCATGGTGTAGTTTAACAAAATGAAATTAGGAATATTTGGGATTTTCTGGAATTTTCTGGGAATTTTCTGAATTTTTGGATTTTTTGGCTAAGAGGGGTATTTTTGGAATTTTTGGTATTTTTGGTTATGGATGATCAATTTGAGTGGGGAGGAAATATTTAGGATTGGTCTTGAGGAATTTTGGGTAATTTAGGTGGTTTTGCAAATTTTGGGTGGTTTCAAGTGGTTTTTGGGTAGTTAGAAGTGTGTAGTGTCCCTGGGTCAAAATCGAAAATTGAAAATCAAGATCGGGTGAATATAAGTGGAATAAAATCATTTTGGTCGAGCCATGAAGCCACATCAAGCCCATATGAGCATATTAAGGGACTCTATTTGAGGCATTCACTATGTTGTTCCTAACCCTCTCTAGCCCAAGGGCTTGTGGGTTATTGACCATCCATGCGAATCACTTACATGAGTCAGAGGTCAAGTTAGGGTATAAGTGTGGTTTTAGTGAGGTGTATGGAAGTGTAGTGTATAGGTGTAGGTGTGTGTGTAAGCCAGCCCTTCACTAGTACCAGTGCCACCTATGGCAATCCTAAGGCCAAAGAGTCCTATGTGAACTCATCCCTTAAACTTCCACATTCGAGTTCAACCCCCAGTGATTGGGGGTCTACAATCAAGTTTCATGGAGTTCATAGGAGTTAAGAAGTGGTTTGAATTTCTAATTGGTGGATCCCAATTCTAGTCCTCTAAGATTAGTCAAAGGAAAAGCCTAAGGCTAGATCCTAAGTACTAAAGAGAAGAAGAGAAGACCTCATCAAAAATGAGGTCAACAAATGGACCCCCAATAGAGTGGCGAGCCGACGGAGCACACCGCGCGTATCGGCTTCGACCGAAAAGATCAACAAAACCAATCACAGATGTCCAAGTGACAAAATTAGACGAAGTGGAAGAGCCTACTGCGGAGTGTCAAGTATATCTCTAAGACCGGAGATTCCCGAACTCTCGCCGGGGAAAGGAAAAGAGGTGAATTCCAAATCACAAGATCCTGGGAAATTTCAATTTAAATTTTGTTTCACGCTTAAGTTTCGATGTGTGAATTCAGATTTCAACTCGAGTTTCAATTTAGATCGAAGTTTTGTTAAGATTAATTTTAAGGGATTTGATTTGAAATGAAAATCGAAATTTTGCGGTTTTAGATGTAACATCCTAAACCTCAAAAGAAAATCGAATCGATCGGATCGAATCATTACAACGAGGAGAGATCTCGCAGCAATGTGGTATCGGATGTAAAATCCTTAACCTCAAGAGCTCGATTTGGTGTGCTTCATTGCAATAGGAAGAGAATCTAAAGCAATGCGGCATTGGATGTAAAATCCTCAACCTCAAGAATTTGATTTTTTGATGCATTTCAAAGGCAACAGGAAAGAATCCTAGCAACAGTGCGGTATCGGATGTAAAATCCTCAACCTCAAGAAGTTGATTTTGATG
>JAKZJZ010000737.1:0-39267 GCA_022702705.1 Papilionanthe hookeriana x Papilionanthe teres
AAAAGTTCACACAACACAAACAATATAACTTTATATATGAAATCCATGAGGCTTACAAACTTCACACTTTTAAACACTAACACTTAAGACTTCAATACTTCAAATTCTCATAACTACTCAGCATTGCAATCCACACTACAACACTCTAAATGCTGAGACATAACAAGTACATATAATTTCATCAAATCTGAGATAAACAAATCAAAGTTCAAATCATAGTAAAACCTAAATCCAAATCAACACAAATATACACCTGTTGACCTCATTTTTGATGAGGTCTTCCTTTTCTTCTTTTTAGTGCTTAGGATCTAGCCTTAGGCTTTTCCTTTGACTATCTTAGAGGACTAGAATTGGGACCCGCCTTTTAGAAATTCAAACCACTTCTAAACTCCCTGCAAACTCCACAAACTTGACTATAGACCCCTAATCACCTAGAGGGTTGAAATCAAATATGGAAGTTTAAAGGATGAGTTCCTATAGG
Source organism: Papilionanthe hookeriana x Papilionanthe teres (assembly GCA_022702705.1). NCBI lineage: Eukaryota > Viridiplantae > Streptophyta > Magnoliopsida > Asparagales > Orchidaceae > Papilionanthe > Papilionanthe hookeriana x Papilionanthe teres. The sequence goes on from JAKZJZ010000737.1 coordinate 482, forward strand.
ACTCTTTGGCCTTAGGACTCGCCCAGGTGGCCCAGTCCGATGAAGGGGCTGACATACACTACACTTACACACTACATTTCCACACACTTCCTAAAACCACACCCATACCCAACTTGACCTCCTGACTCATGTAGGTGATTCACATGGATGGTCCTTAACCCCTAAGCCCTTGGCTAAGAGGGTTAGGAACAACATGGTGAATGCCTCAAATGAGTCCTTTCATGGCTCATATGGGCTTGAAATGGCTTCATGGCTCAACCAAAATGATTTCACCCCACCCAAATTCACCCAATCTTCAATTTCCCAAATTTTCAATTTTTGACCCCGGGACCCTACACCTACTAAACCTACCCAAAACCTTGAATTACCCAAATTTTTGCAAAATCTCCAAATTACCTAAAACTTTCCAAAATCAATCCCAAACACCTCCACATCACTCAAATTGATCATCCATACCCAAAAATACCAAAAATTCCAAAAATACCCCCCAATACCCTCCAAATACCCAAAATACCCTTCTTGGCCTAAAAATCCAAAAATTCAGAAAATTCCCAGAAAATTCCAGAAAATCCCAAATATTCCCAATTTCATTTTGTCCAACTACACCATGGGCCAATTTTGTCAATTTACCCTACTTTTGTCAAAACCCCCAAATTGACCCATTTTAACCCAAAGTGGACCCGATGTCAAACCAAACATACCCAATTGACCCCAATTTTGGTCCAACTCAATTCTAAACTTCAATTCAACATTCCCAATACCAATTTAGACCAAATCCAAGTCCAATTTGATTGACATTTGGATCCAATTTCACTTTGGGCCTTAAAGCCCAAATTTGGACCCATGACCCAAACCTCAAAATTAAAACCCAACCAAAGCCAAAATCTCCTTTGAAATCATTCCCATAAACATTTCTTAATATTTATTTTACATCAAATTTCTAACATCACTAGCCCAACATTGGCCCAAGTTAGCCCAATTTGACCTACATCGGCCCATTTACCAAATAAACCCAAATTCAACCCAATTCAAACCCAAACCACCTTAAATCTATTTCAAGTTATTCATGAAACATCCCTAAACCAAAACCAACAACTATTTGGCCCAAACCTCTACAAAAATTCCCATCCATGAACACATCCTTAAACTTAAAAGCCCACTTCCCTTAAACCTTCTTAAAAGCCCATTTCCTTGAAAATTCAAAAGCCCAAATCTACCCTAAAGCCCACATGACATCTCCATTTGTCATCCATTTAATTAAATCCATTACCTAAGTCCTAAAGTCACCATCAAATTATTCCAAATCAAGTTTCATACAAATTTCCATCAAAACATCCAAAATTCTTAAAACCCTTTTCATGAAACAAATCAACCTTTTCCCAAGCCAAATGAAGCCATAAACAAGCCATTCTCAAGCCACATGAAGCCATGAGGGCTTTGACTTGTCATTAGTCCATTTATGGCAAGAAGAGGGAGTTCTTTCTTAAACCTCCTTTAACCCTTTTTACCTTAATCATGTCACACACTAAACCATGTTTAGCCACCTCATCATGGATGGAGACTTCACCATTCCTTCTAGGGCTGACCTAAATGATTCCCTCGACTCAAAATCGAGCTTGGAAGGGTGCACCAAGCCCAAAATGGTGGGTTGACCCAAACCAAGCCAAAGTGAGCCTTCTCCCATTCCATTTAAATCAAACTCCTTTACACATGTCAAACCTCGATTGCCTACACTAAACCCCGACCACGACCCACCCGACCAAGATGGTGACCATTGCACAGCCGGCGGCCACCGGGCCGCCGGAAAACACCATGGCCGAGAGCTCACATGTGAGCCAACATTGAAATTCTCACTTGCTGAGCTGCCCCATGCCCAGTGGTCACCATGGGCGATCTTCTCCTCACCGGAGCAGGTCGATCCCGAGCCCTAACTCCCTGCGAGAGGCCTTCCACCCTCTCTATTTAAACTCCACCCCTCTCGGCCATGAGAGGTGCTGAAACAAAACCTTAAGGAAACTCCGCCAAAATCACTCCGGATCACTCTCTACACATAGAGCACCCGATCCCCACCGAATTCCGGCCCCGATTCCTTCTAGGCGAGCCCGATTTTGAGCTCGAACTTTAGCCCAAAACCAGGACACTTCTCCACGGTGAGCCAATTCCCAAATTGATTGGCTCTACACCTTCACCGGACCGAGGGAAGGTGTCCACCACCAAAAGCCCCATCTCCGGGCCACCCGGTTGCTCCGGCCTCCGAGCTTTGTGATCGGGCTTGGTCGAAATCATATCCGGACAATTCACCGAGACCAGGAGACTTCATCCGGAGCTTGCGGGACCCGATCGAAGGTGCAACAACTCTCGGATTGAAGCCACACTTCTACGAGCCAAGGTATGAGCTAACTCTCCATCCCGAGCTTCGGAGATTCTTCATTTCGAATGCCTTAGTTTCAATGCATGTTAGCCAGTATAGATGTGTTCGTCTCTTCGAGACGAATCCATAGAGCATAAGAACATGAAAATCCATTGAGAATCGAGTGAGATCTTAGGGATTTAGTGTGGACGGCTCTCGGGTGAGAACACTTGGGGACGATGAACGGATGCCGTCCATTCGATACACGCGCGCACGGACGGCGGGATTGCGTCGGACCGGAGAGACGGTACGAGAACCGCGGGGCCCGGGCTGCGCGACTCGGGTGGCGGCGTCGAATGGGAGCGCGACGCGTGTGCGTTCGGAGGCTGCCGAGGTTTCGGCTGGCGCCGCGTGGATAAATAGAAAATTAGGGTATTTTCTTATTTATTTAATTCCCTAAACTTCAAAAATCCATATCTTTGTGTAGAAAAATCACAAAAATAAAATAAAAATACCCTCTTGCTCGGTGAACAGAGGAGAATAATGTGGAAAAGAAATCATTTAATTTCATTAAGTATTTTATTTTTTATGATTTATTTACTCTCTGCATACATTTAATTCTCCATGCATGTATACAATTCACCATGGCATGAGACCATAGGGCTTTTGAAGCCTCTGAACTTGGGAACATTCCCTGAATTTTCCAAGGTCGGAGGCCATCTCTGTGAAAAGTTATTTATTTTTCAAATGCATGTTGCTCGTTTTGAGTATTTTAATTCCAAAAATTAGCATGTTGTGAAATAAATTCTAGAAATATTTGGTGATGTTCCTTATGACCAGAGAACCCTAGGAAAAATAGGACTTGAGTTAATTCACTCAGATTAACCCTAATTGGCTTAAACACCCAAAATAGGTCTTTAATTAATTAGAGTTAACTAGGTATCAAATTGACTTGAAATCAATTCTCCACTGACCTTTAGGATCAGAGGAATCCACCATAAAAATTTGAGGTCAATTGGACTTGGTTAGCCCCACTAATTGGGTTGATTAAGCCACTTAGCCATTTTAAACTTTAAAAATTCATAATTTTTAAAATACTTTTTAAAAATTCACCAAATTGGTTTTGGAGCCTCTCTGATATCAGGGGAACCTAAGAAAATTAAAATTTCAATTTTCTAAAAAAGTTGATTTTTAATAATATTTTAATATTTTTAATAATTAAAAAATAATAAAAATCACAAAAATAATAAAATTCACCAAAATGTCACATTTTGAATTTTAATCACTTAGGAACAAATCCCACATTTTTCCTAAGTCTATTTAGTGAGATATTAAATTTTAAAGCCCTAGGGTAATTTTAAAATTAAAAAAAAATGTATTTTCTAGCATTTTCACTAAAATAATTATTATAAATCATAGAAAAATCAGAAAATTGCAAAATTTGTTTCTCTGGTTTCTTTGATATCAGAGAGATTTTTGAAAAATATAAAATCCATTTTTCAACATTTATTTTATTTTTAAATTAATTAACACTCCAAAACTTAAAATAATTATAATAAAAATAATATAATTCAAAAAATCACCAAAATTGGTCCAAGTGCTTCTCTGGTCATTAGGAATGTCCCCTAATTTTCTTAAGGACAGAAACTTTCCCTTGGTCATGTTATCAAATTTTCCTTGAAAATCTCTATTTTCCACTAAAAATAATTATATAAATAAATTAAATACAGAAAAATCACATTTTCTCCTCTCATGTCTTTATTGACATATGAGTGAAGTCACATAAAAGTTTCAAGTTCATTTGAGTTCAATTTAGTGAGTTATGAAATTATTAAGCTTAAAGGGTAAAATGGTAATTAAAATCTTTAATCCTTAATTAAAACTTTAGGTTTAATAAAAAATCAACAAGTAAAATATTTGATCCTAATCTGATTTGGATGATTGAAATTTAAATAATTAAAGGGTAGCAACCCATTAAATAATTTTAAAATGATTAAACTTTAATTAAATAATAGATTAAATTTGGAAGAATAATAAAATTGGAATTATTAAAATAAGGGATCTTTATTAGGAAGAGATTTATTCTTTAATTTAAAATCCCTAAACTAATTATATCATTAATACTCAACTCTTAATTAAAATGATAACTCAAATTTAAAATATTAAAAGACTTAATTAAATTATTAAAATCTTTTGAAATTTCAATTAAAATTAAAAATAAAGTAAATTAAAGATAAATTAAATTAAGATTAAATTAAATTTAATAATTAAATTAAATTAAATTAAACAATTAAATTAAATTAATTAAAATTAAATTAAATTAAATTAAACAATTAAATTAAATTAAATTAAATAATTAAATTAAATTAAATTAAATAATTAAATTAAATTAAATTAAAAATTAAATTAAATTAAATAATTAAATTAAATTAAATTAAATTAAATTAAATTAAATAATTAAATTAAATTAAATTAAATCAAATTAATTAAACATCAAAATCAAATTAAATTAAATTAAACTAAATATAAAACGATAACTTGAACAACTATTCCAAATTTAAACCCTTTAACTCAAATCAAATCATTTGAATACTAATTTACCCTTGAAAGCTTTGATTAATATAACTCCTAAATAAAACATTAAATGAAGTGTCACTTCACTCATAGGATATTCGAATGTCCTAGATTCATTGAGCAAGTTAACAAGACTTGAAAACCTCGGATGATCGATTCATTTATATAATTAAATTCATTTGGACTTAAAACAATCCTAGAAATATTGAAAAGATGTTTAAGATTCTTCTTAAGCACTTCCTCGATATGATAGGATATTTATAAGAACAATTGAATTTGATTATTCTTTGATGAAGAAAATCGTCCTTAAACCAAACCCCAAAGAACCTAGACGTCATAGGAGATGACTAGCTATAGGATTAGGAATTTGGTAGAAAACCATAACCTTTCCCTTAGCTTTACCTAGGAACTTGCTTAAATATTCTAATTGTGTTTTAAGTGCGGCTTGGGATGACGGGAAGACCCTCGAGTACGCTTTTATTTTATTGCGATTTACTTTCTTGCAATTTACTTTATTACTAGAATGCACTTTACTTTTCTTGCATGATAAAACAACGAGTTGCATGAAAACCCACACCTTTAGGATAGCCACTAAAGCTGAAACCAAAATTAAGTTAAAAGTCATTGCGAGATAAAATTCACCGCCACAACATTTCAAAATATAAAACAACTCAAAATTTAATCACAAACGGAACACAAAATTACAATTACAACTAAATTAAAACGTCCTGTTGGATGATCGGGAATACCTCGGATGATGTAACCTACGTGTTGCTAACGGGATTTCCCGCGGTCTAAATGAAAGTGTGGAACTCATTCGAGTTGAGTTTAGCAAATTCATACGGGCTAAGTGAATCCGATAAAAATAATGATGCGGAAGGATGGAACACGTGGGATCTTAGCAGGTGTCGTTATAATCAACTTTAAGATTTGTTTTAAATAAAACATAAAAAACACACTGGAAATTAAGATTTTCTCTAAACCAAAACACTTTTCTCAACTCCTGATTTATGATTTCTAAAACTAAACCTCTGCAATAACAAGGAGCTCGGAGCATGGTGGGCGGCACGACCATCGTCATCAGTAAAACCCGAGTCTACTTCGAGCAAAACTTTCCTAGAATTAAAACAACGAAGCCATAGGACTTCGAGGTAGCTTGCACTAGTGCAACATAAATCCTCGACTCTTCGTTAGGCATTTGCATTGCAAATTAAGCCCTAACAGGTCTTAGGATTCCGAGGTAGTCGTCCGATACGACAATAAACCCTCACATCTTCTAGAGCTATTTGTTTGATTTTATCATACAAATATAAGCCCTAATTAATTGAAATTGGCGAGATTGAAATATCAAATAAACATTAGGACTTTCCTAAATTCAAGCCGAAACGATAGGATAGTCGGGAAATTATCGAAGTTCACTTCGAATCGGTGATTTCTCCTACCTTTCTTCCTTTGGATTCACAAAACAAAATGTTCCAAAAATTTGATCCATTCCCTATTGAAACTCCAAAATTCGATCTTTGAAAACCTTAAACTTTGAAATTCTTGAGAGCGAGAATCATTGATTATTATCGAGAGTTTTCTTAGGTGATTCCGTCACTTAAGATGTAATTAACTATAGGGGCTTGCCCTTATAGGGAATTTTAAAGAACCCGAGTAATATAAACCCTGTTTAATGTTTTCATATTAAGCGGGGAAACTTGTCGGCTTATAAAATTGGTTCGCGGACCAAACGGATGTCACTAATCTTCTAGTTTATTTAATCGAGCCCCACCATCAAGCGGTGTGTACTATCCTTAGGGATAGATACACGGTTTGTGGTGCGGTGCTCGTTTATATAAACTATTTGGGATGTGAGATCGGTTTAATCTCATATCTTAAAACCTTCAAATTTAAAATTATTTTCAAAATCAAATACTACTTTTCAAATTATTTATTTTAATTAAATTAAAAATTCGCCGACAGATTTACGGTAGGCGACCCCTCTTCGAAATAAAACACGACCTAAAAATATGCGACGGGATTTACGGCGACTCACTTGAGGAGTATTCCTCTCTCCATTATAATCGAATAATTCGTCTTTCAAAAATCGGTAGTGTATCCATGTCCCTAATGGATCGAAACTACCCTTCTTTCCGTTGGAATACTATGTTCATTTCTACCTTGAACAAGTATAGCCAACATTCTCTCGGATTTAGGAGCCACTTGTTTAGACACCCCTAAACGAGAGGGTTCCGAGATCCTTTTACCTCATTTCGAGGTGGGGTGGACCCCGATAGGTGTTAGTTTAGGAATGATCCTTCGAGTCGAGAAGTCTTGCTTAAGACTTTCTTTTCCTTTCCAACTCGAATCGGATTCCTTACCTTCTACTACACCTTTGAACATTCCGTTCTAAATAAACAAACCCTCTAATAAGTGATTCTTTTAACAAATGATAAATACATGAACAAAGAATGAGTTCGGACTCTTTTCGATTCCTTTCTTTTCGTCCTAAAGAAAAGAAGCATAACTTGGGACCGACAACCGGAATCTACCTTGCGGAAATGGAAGCCCGAGACCGATTTTCTCCTTCACCAACGGATCTGGACTTCGGCTGTCATAAGGATGAGCCGCCAGACAATGGGGTCATCCGATTTGGACGGGGATTTGAAAACACGAACGTCGAAGTCACCAGACGTCTCCCTCTTTGCAGCGACGAACAAGGTATCGAAGGCGAGGAACCACGCTCGAGTTCGACCTTAGGTCGACCCAAGAGTTTCCTCCCTGCGAAGGGTCCCGACTAGGAGGAGTACTTGTCGTCCGCGGGAGGATCGTTCTCACTACCCCCATCGGTCTAGTTGTTTACGCACCTACCCCGACTCACGCAAATCAAAGGGGAAAGAAATCCGGAAGCTATGGTAAACCCGTTGCACGTGGAGGGTACGGATCTTCTGTAAGACCTTGTCTTCGAAATCGGGTCCGGTTCGAAGATTCCGTCGTCGACAAAGACCCGAAGAAGAAATAGAAATAGAAGGATCGCCGGGGAAGCCGGAAGCTGCCGAGATTGCCTTCCTGGAGGAAATTCCGAGTTGCCGGAATATACACCGCTACCGGAATATACACCATTGCCCGACTACATACCACTTTTGGGAGGAAGCGGGTTCCATCCCCTCTCCGCCGCGAGAGGATGAGGAGAATGTTCGCAAGATTGCTTTGCCACATTACCTCGACCCGCATACTACAACGATAGCCGCAAGAAAAGAATCAGAACTACGCCGTTTGCTCGACTTGCAAACTTTGGTAGAAAAGGCTAGCGAAGAAGGAAAACTGCCCGTGTCGGAAATTCTACGAAGGATAGGGCGGGTGCCGGTCGAATCCCGTCTTGGGCCCGAGTAGAACCCGCCGTCATGATAGAAAAGCCGAGCAAGAGAATGAAGGCTAGCCCGCTGTCGTAGTATCGGGGTTACGGATTAGGGAGGATACCACCTTCCGGCATTTGGCGAATGAGACCATGCGGTCCTAGACCTTCTGCTGCCAGAAGGATGGTGTGGCGTCCCACTACGGGCGATTGAGGCCGAAACGACGGCCGAGAAAGAAAGTCTCGCCGGGGAGGCTGGAATGCGAAGAAAGTGCTGCTGCGATGAAGGGGACTCGTGAAAAAAGGACCCGGCAACCATCGCATGACAACCACAGAGATACACGAAAGCTCCGCTAGAAGATGCCATGGAAAAGTTGAGAACCGACATCCGACGGTTGGCAAAAGAAAGAGAAGAAAAGTTCGGAGACGAGATCGACTCATCGGAATTCATGGACAACGAATATGCGAGAAATCAACATGGTTGAGACACGAGCTTCATCATCTTCTCGAGGTGCTCCTGCGGCCGCAGAAGAGAGGAGCCGGAGCGATGAAGAGACGGCTTCGGGAAAAGGACGACACGATCGCTCGAATGGCGAAGAGGATGGAAGAGATGGCCGTAGCTCTAGCCACTCTCCAAAGTCAAGTACAACCACATGAGAGACACCCCCGAAGTCATTCACATCGTAGACGGAGGAAAGGAGATTACATCCGTCGATGGGGATGACCAGTCGAAAAAGGATACAACACAAAGTATGATCCACGAAAAGGATATCAAGAACTTGGTAGAACGAGCGGAGTGCGAGAAGCCCTAGCACAATCGAAGAACGGGACATCTATTCGGACGGGTAGACCTTACCGGAAGAATTCGACGCTGTCCGATACCCGAAGGGCTTCGTACCACCTCTGTTTAAAACCTTCGACGGAGCCGGGAACCCCCGACGGCATGTTGCACACTTTCGTGCCGGTTGTTGCAATGCCGGCGGGAGCGATGCGCTACTCTTCCGACGGTTTGTTAGCCGATGCGTCGGGGATCGCCTTCGGCGGGTATGCGGGAGTACCCGACGGATGCGTAAAGACATTCTCGGAGCTAGAGAGCCTCTTCATTAAGCGATTTGCGGAGCTCGGCACCACATCACTATAGGTGATTTAGTGGTAGAGAAACAAAGGCCGAATGAAACTCTAGTGGATTACATACTTCGATGGAGAAATTTAAGTATGAAGTGTGAACCACAACTGCAAGAACAACATGCGATCGGCATCTTGCTTAAAAGCATTCACGGCCCGATAGCACTTCTCCTCGAGGGATTCACTATTAAGACTTTTGAGAAGTTGTTAAGCAAGGCCGGAAGCTTGCAAGAAGAGGCGAAGCAATTAAGTTTTGCCGACAAGACGGACAAGCGAGAAGCCGGTGAAGACTTTCGAAAAGAAATGCAGGGTCGTTGCGGCGGTTGACAAAGGCAAACAACCGATGCAAATACCACCAGAACGGCCGCGACAACCACAACAAGATTACCAGCAACCCCGATCCAGCTATCAGTCGTCTTCGCAGTATGAACAACCGTCTCGTCCGCAACGTACATTGAGGGAGCTTCTGAGCAGAGAATATCCGTTCAAAAATGAAGCGATGCGAAGATGTTCCGTAGCTTAATGAAAACTCCAGATTTCCGGTGCCGAGCCCAAAAGACCGGAGGAAGTCAACAAGAAAGGTGATCCCAACTTTTGCCCCTACCATCGGATGCTTGGGCACAAGATAGAAGAGCTGCATTACCTTCAAAAGTTGGCTCAACGACAACCTTCGGAAAGGAAATATAACAATCCCGAAGGAGTACATGAAGGAACCCTAGAAAGGAGGTTCCGTCGATGTTATCTCAGCCGATCCCGTCATTCCGATAGATCCCTATGCAGCCGACGATGGATGGACTACCGCACTGGACGAGATCTTCGAAGAAGATTTTAGACAACATCCGAACCGCTTCGGTGCGAGCTTCGATTCGAGTTCGAGACACTGTTAAGCCGGTACTTATCACTTGCGATGGAAGAACCACCTCGACGGGAGAAAATCGAAGAGAAGAAGAAAATTGACGAAGAAGAGGGGCCGAGACTCCTAAGGCTAGACTAGGGGCTGCTTATCCTAGGATAGTTGTTTCCGATTCGGGGAGAAATCCCTCGAACCTCCGATTTTGTATGATTATCTCGCTCACTTCGGTGGGATCATATAATGATAAGGGTGATGGCGTTGGCTACGTTTTGATTGTTTCTAACGATTACGTAACTAGCGACAATCCGGGCGTCGATTTCGATACCAACAACAATTCTCAAATCATACATGATCTCGACGATCACAATGACGAAGAAGGCATCCATCGAGGAGGCTACGAGAGCTCGACGAGCAACGGCTCTATGCGTGAGTTTCGAGGAGCTCCGGTTACAATAGAGTTAGAGCCTTCGATTTTGAAGATAATCCGAGAAGAGCCGGTCATTCCGATTCGGGAGGAAACACCGACAAACTCAATACTAGATTCGAAGAAATTACGAAGTCGGCTTAAGAAGTGGAAAAGTTCTACCTCCGAGAATGGGTCCAAAAGACAAAGGAAAGCGAGGTGGTTGTTCAAGAAGAACCAACCCCGGCGGAAGACATACCCATTCGAGAAGAAGCCGAGACGCGGGAGAACAAAGTGGACTACAACGTGCTAGCCCATCTTAGGAAACTACCGGCCAAGCGAGCATCTACGATGCTCTCATCTTATCAAAGGAGATGAGAGAAGCTCGATCGAGGCCTTACTTGATCCGGAAATTTGCTTAGCTCGAATGGCCGGAGATTCCTTAGATGAGGTTTGCTCGTTAAAGGAACGACGAGGTGTTACCTTCACGGACAATGACCTACTACTTGGGACGGCGAGATCACGACCGACCGTTGTACATTTCGAGTTACTAATTGGGAAGTTTACGCTCTCCGGAGTTTTGGTGGATCCGGGAGCATCAATCAATATAATGAGTCTTCGAACACTAGCATACTTGGAAATTGATGCTCGTGAGCTCGAGGCCGACAAAATGTTATTAAGAGGATTCGACCGAAAGGAGAAAGAGCCCTCGGGTCGATAACGCTACCGATGAAGACCGGTGATTTAGCAAAGACAACCGCAAAATTTCATATAATCGATTCGAAACGTCGTTCAACGCTCTCTTGGGCCGACCATGGATACATGAAAACGAGGATGGTACCATCATCTACGCATCGGTGCATCGAAGTATTACGATGGAGGGGAACGAGTGCATCAAAGGAGACTTACAACCATTCTCCGTACATGAAATTGGAATCCATGAAGATGCGGCTTATTATGCACCGCCAAGAAAACAATCTTCTCCGGAGATACCGTAACAAATAAAGCAAAGAAAGTTCGGGACAACGAAGAACACGAAGTTCTAGTCCAACGATCACTCACCACTCCCTCCGGCGAGATGGTGAAGGTTTCTCCACGACTCGCATCCGAGGTCGAGGCGGGGACGAGGCCGTGGTAGAGACACTAGGACAATTGGACGGAAGAAACCAACCATCAATGTTGATTGGGATGATAGTTACGAAGAAGAAAAAGAAATCAAGCAAGAAGCGGCAACAATAAGTCGAAAGAAGCCGCAATACAAGATCTCCCTCGAAGATGAAAAGAACGAAGAATACAAATCAATGTACGAGAAGATTAACCACTACGTACATACTATGACCCTAACTCCGATCCATTCTAATAAGATCGAGGGTATGGAGGTCAAAGAGGTACGTAGTGACGGTGCAAAGCCGATCAAATTTCTACGTGGTGCTTCTTCCTCCAAAGCGAAAATAATGTACAATTCGAAGATGTCACTTCATCGAAATTAATGGAATTACCTTTTGAGTGGTACTCTCACTGTGTTCAAAATTTAATTCAACGTGGTTTCTTACCTCGACAATGGACAAAAGGCCAATCACAACATTTTGAAAAGTTATGGAATAACTCCGGCCGTCCTCCCGATTCGAAAGTATGGACTCGGATTCGGCACGGTAGGGTCGGTTGACGATGCGGAATTTTGCTTGGTTGTCACTTGCAAATCCAATGAAAAGCGCATGGAAACTACGGACGAACTCGAAGATTTACAAATTGGAGACGCTCCACGAGATTCGAAGAAGAAATCAAATCTACGATAGATGAGTTAACGGAAGTTAACTTGGGTACTAGCGAAGAGCCTAGACTTACCTTTGTTAGCTCCTTACTCGATAAAGAAGACTCCGAAGAAATAATCAAGTTATTAATGGAATTTAAGGACTGTTTTGCTTGGAACTACGATGAAATGCCGGGATTAGCCCCGGAGGTTGCGGTCCATAAGTTAGGAGTGGATCCTACTACGTTCCGGTCGGACGAGGTCCCGAAGAATGCGTCTGGAAATCGAACAACAAGTCATAGCCGAAGTTAAAAAGCTAATAGACGCTAAATTTGTCCAGTGAAGAACAATACCCGACACAGTTAGCCTGATGTGGTGCCGGTCGAAAGAAGAATGGTCGGATCGGAATTTGTGTGGACTTCGAGAGATTTAAACAAGGCATGTCCAAAAGATGAATTCCTCTACCGATTCCAGAGCTGATGATCGATATTGCTTCGACACATGAAATATTCTCATTCATGGATGGATCTTCGGGATACAACCGGATAAAAATGGCTCCGGAAGATGAAAAGCTTACGGCATTCGGAACGCCGATCGGAGTATTTTGCTACACGGTGATGCCATTCGGATCGAAGAACGCAGGAGCAACTTACCAAAGAGCAATGACAAGAATTTTTGATGATCTCATCCACAATCAAGTCGAGTGCTACGTGGACGATGTCGTCATCGAAAGCAAAGTAAAGGAAAACCACCGTATGATTTGAGAATTGTTTTCGAACGATTAAGACAATTTAACCTTAAGATGAATCCCTTAAAATGCGCCTTCGGCGTCACCTCCGGGAAATTCTTAGGATTCGTTGTCCGACATCGTGGAATTGAAATCGACCGGAGAAGATTAAAGCCATCTTAGAAATGCCGCCTCCCAAAACCTTAAAACAACTACGATCTTTTCAAGGGAAGGCGGCATATCTTCGACGCTTTATCTCGAGCTCGTCGGAGTAGGTGTCGGCCTTTCTCGGCACTAGTTAAAAAGGACGCCAAATTTATTTGGGAAGAGAAATGCCGAGAAGGCCTTCGAAGACATTAAACAATATTTAATGACACCTCCTGTCTTAGCGACCCCGATCTCGGGTAGACCGGCGATACTTTACACCGCGGCTCTAGACGACTCCCTCGGAGCACTGTTAGCCGGGTCGATGATGAGGGTAAAGAAAATGCTCTTTACTACTTAAGCCGTCGTTTACTTCCGACGGAAGTAAGGTATCCCGCAATTGAAAAGCATTGTTTGGCCACGATCTTCGCCGCTCGAAAGCTCGGGCACTACATGCTTTCTCATAAGGTCAACTTGATTTCGAAGTTTAATCCATTGCGATACTTGATGACTCGTCCAACACTTTCCGACGGACTTGCCGGATGGTCGATGATATTATTGCAATTCGATATAACTTTCGTGCCTCTGCGTCGTCGTAAAGGGACAAGTCTTAGCGGACTTCCTCGCGAGCACACCCTTTGCGGCCGAATCTCCTCTCGATGACGATGCGCGGATGAACAAATAATGAACCTAGAAGACCTTGACGATCGACGTTGGGAATTGTATTTCGACGGAGCATCTTCGAGCACACAAAGACGAAGAATCGCAAGTGATAGTGCCGTAAGGCGGGAATCGGGCTAATCTTTATAACACCGGAGCGGGGGATGTTAAGATACTCCTACCACTTGACGGAACCGTGTACAAACAACGAAGCGGAATACGAAGCCCTCATAACGGGATTGGAATTAACCGTTCGAATGGGGATAACGGACATCAACATCTACGGGGATTCACGGTTAATCATTCAACGGATCGTCGGACAATACGGAATTTTTAAACCAAGACTCGAACAATACTTCCGGTATGCCATACTGGTTGTTAGAACGATTCCGAATGTGACAATCTACAAAATTCCTAGAAAAGAGAATGCTTTAGCGAGATGCTTTAGCCGTCTCGCAAAAGAATTTGCTGTTTGCAAGATGAATCGATGGAAGTGTCGGTTCACGGACGTCGGGTCCTATCACGGCTTGACATAGACATGATACACAAATCGAAAAAGAAAAAGAATCGGTTACGGCGGTGACGGAAAACACGAGAAGATTGGCGACGGCCATTGATGAACTACACGCAAACGGAAAGCTACCGGACGATAGGTCGTCGGCCCATCGGATCAAGAAAAGAACTGCGTCTTACGCATTAATAAACAACACATTATACGGAAGGTCTTTTGATCGAATGTGGCTAAGGTGCCTAAGCGGGTACGAGGCCGTGAAATTGTTAAAGAGGTGCATTCGGGACTGCGTGGCGCTCACCGGTCGGGTCCAAAGATGAAGATGAAAATTAAAAGACTAGAGTACTACGGCCCTCGATGATGACCGACTGCATGAAAATCGCCAGAGGCGTCATCAATGCCGAGTGCACGGAGTGGTTCTACATCGACCTCCAAATGTGCTACACCCGACAATTGCGTCGTGGCCATTTGAATGTTGGGGCACGGATATAGTGGGTCCGATAGAACCACCATCTTCGAAAGGACATCGTTTCATTCTTGCGGCTACGGATTACTTTTCCGAGTGGGCGAGACGAGTTCCACTTAGAGAAGTGAAAGCACACCACGTGCTACGGTTTTCAAGAACCAAGTTGTCTACCGTTTCGGAGTGCCGCGCGGGATCATCTCGGATAATGGGTCGGCATTCGAAGCACACAAATCAACAATTTTGTCGGGAGACACGGAATCGGCCGGCGATACTCGACAATTTACTACCCGAGAGCAAACGGCCTCGGCGAGGCTTTTAATAAAACTCTCGTTCGAATCTTAAAGAAAACCTTGGACGATAATAAGAGAAATTGGCACGAGAAATTGTTAGAAGCCTTATGGGCCTACCGGACAACCTTCGAACTCCTACTCGAAGCTACACCTTACGCTGCGGTGTATGGGTCCGAGCGATGTTACCTTTAGAGGTTCGGCTTCCTTCACTCGAATTGCGATTGCAAACAAGATCACGACGAAGAAAACGCCGGACTACGACTCGAAGAATTAGAAAGCTTGGAAGGGAAAAGACTTGCGGCGCAACGGAATTTAGAACTATACCAAGCTAAGATGGTTCGAAGCCCATGACAAGCTGGTCCGCCAAGAACCTTGAAAGTTGGTGATTTAGTTCTCGTTCTCAAGAGACCTATTCTTGCACACCGCAAGATAGGAGGAAAATTTGAACCCACTTGGGAAGGACCGTTTGTGGTTGAAGCGGTATACTCGGGAGGTTCCTACCGGCTAGTGAATTGCCGGGGAGAACGACATATGCTTCCAATCAACGGACGATACTTGAAAAAGTATTACGCTGCACGATGTTTCGAAGGAATGAATTCTTCATCCCTAAGAAACACGGGTGAAAGTAATTACTTATGATTGGGTCCGAACCCAAAAAATAATAAAATGTGCTAAGATAAATAAAATCATGATAATTAAGTTTTCCTTGTTTTCTTTTTCAAATCAAAATCTCTTCCCTCATCTTATCCTACTTCATTCTGTTAAATTTCAAAATATAAGAATAATAAAAAAATGTATCTTTAATAAACATTTTCTTAATGTTCTTGTTCTTAGTACGACCCACGATCCTTTTCCTTGTCTTTTCGCGGGGAAATGTCGAACGGGCGGTTGGTCTTGAACTTTAAGAATGGCGTAAGCCTTGCACTCGATGAAAAGAGGGTGAAAGATGGAGCGATAATCGAGATTGACTCGGATTTCGCACCGGCGGAGCCTACGATACGAGGAAAGTGGCCGGGTCCCGGTTAACCGAGAAGAACTGCCGGGCGGACGAGTGATGAAAGTGGGTGGCCCAAGCCACCAATCCAACAACAAGAAAAGAAAAGCAAACACCGAAGAAGACAAGAAAATGAAGTCCGTAGTCACTACGGCGGAGGGCGGGCTTGTCGGCGCCGCGCCGCGAGAGATTCAAGAAGTTCGGAGGGCTACTCTCACGACCACGCAACGAAGAAATAAGAATCGCCGCATCCAGTAAAATGTTAACAAAACTAGGCTGCGGACCGGCGCGACGAGACAATTGCTAATGCCGGCACTCACATTTCGAGGACACCGGTTCACCGGGAACACGAAGAAAGGAGGCCGGCTCCTAGAATAACGAGAAGAACCGGGGAAATCTCCGGAAGATCGGAAGAAAGAAGGCTACCACGCCACCGGATAGAACCACCGGCGGTGCATGACCTTGTTGCGAAGCAGCCCGGGGGATGTCCGGACGGACATCATCCACGAGGAGCCGAGGTATGCGGGGGAACGTGAAGGGATTGAACCATATATCCCACAATATGTCACAAGGCCTCGCCATACGCGGATCATTCGGAATACGAGCTGGAGAGGATGCGGAATGTTGAAAAGAAAACTTTCGAATACTTCGAGAGAATTAAAGGAAGAAGAATCGACATACTAGAAGGCCTCGAGCTACACACCGACGTATTCTCGGAGTATGAACAACGACAAATCGTGGGTATGTCCGGGATACGAAAAGAATGGGCCGAGCGAGGCCGCTGAGGAAAATACATACTCGGAACCCCGGAGATGGATGCCGGGGAAAGGAAGAATCACGATACAATGCGGATGCTTGCTACAGCTTTCTTTGAAGACGGGAAGGGAAACCCACCGGGGATACTTCGTCATGGGCAAGTAGATCCGATGCCATTAGTTATCAAGAGAATGGTGAAAAGATTGATAACATGGAGGAGTGCTTGCCGGCGGATTGCATACCCAATAGCTGCATTATCAACATCTACAAACGGGGTGATTGCATACCCCCACATATTGATCACCACGACTTCGTCGGACCTTTACTGCACGGTCTCTTTCTTGAATGAGTGCAACATCATGTTCGGATCCGACCTCCGGATAGCGAGGCCGGGTGAGTTCCGAGGGCCGATAAAGATACCTTTGCCGGTGGGTTCCGTCATGATACTGCAAGGTAACGGAGCGGATATCGCAAAGCATTGCATACCGGGGTGCCGGTGGAGCGAATCTCGGTTACTTTCGGGAGGATGGACGACGAGCAAAATACCTTACCATTTCCAACCGGATCCGGAGCTAGAGAACCTCCGGCCTTACGAGGCGCGTGAGTTACATGGGAAATATCACACCTCCGACGTACATCCGGCCGGCATCCTTGCCGAGGATGGCTTGGAAGGTGATGTTATTGACCATGTACCTCACTATTCGGACATGGATTTTTTGACGGATGATTCTTTTGATGGATCAACAAAGATCATACACGATCCGTTTTGAGTCTACATGGATTGTATGAAATATATTCCGAGATCGAGTTGTACGACGTATTTTCAACATGATTGGAATGAAAGTGACCATGTCGCGTTTTTGGCCTTCACCTCTTTTGTGCGAAATTGATTGGGAAACGCCATTAAAGTTAAATGAACTTCGAACGAAAGAACGAGAAAAGAAAAAAAAAGAGAATAAAAGAAAATTTTTTTAAAAAAAATCGAAAAATGACAAACACCGAGTTCACATGAACATTAAATAAACAACAAAATAAAATTTGAACCATTAAAAGATAAACGAAATCAACACAAATCTCGAATTAATCTTTCAATTCGAATCAATTTCAATCTTTTCGAACTTCAAAATCAAATTCATCCTTCCAACTTCCAAATCGAATCTCATCAATTCAATCCTCTCGATCAAATTTCAAATTTGATCTTCCCAAATCTCAAATCAAATTCTCGATCAAAATCCAAATCCAATCTCGATCAAGTTTCAAACTTGATCTTTCAAATTCAAATCAAATCTTAAATCAAGTTTCAATCGAGTTCAAACTCATCCTTCCAAATTTCCAAATTTCCAAATTCAATCTTTCCGGAGCTTCAAGTCTCGATCAAATTCAAATTCAATCTCTATCAAATCTCAAATCCGATCTTCTAGATCTCAAATCAAATCTCAATCGAAAACATCAAATTCAAACTTTTGAGTCGAGGATTTTACATCCAAGACCTATGCTTTAGGATTCTCTTCCTATTGCCTTGAAATACATCAAAATTCAAAACTTTTGAGTCGAGGATTTTACATCCAAGCCTTGCTTTAGGATTCTCTTCTATTGCCTGAAATACATCGAAATTCAAACTTTTGAGTCGAGGATTTTACATCAAAGTACCTTTGCTTTAGGATTCTCTTCTATTGCCTTGAAATACATCAAAATTCAAAACTTTTGGGTCGAGGATTTTACATCCAAGGCTGCATTGCTTTAGGATTCTCTTCCTATTGCCATTGAAATACATCAAAATTCAAACTTTTGAGTCGAGGATTTTACATCCGAGGCCACTTGCTTGCTAGGATTCTCTTCTATTGCCTTTGAAATACATCAAAATTCAAACTTTTGAGTCGAGGATTTTACATCCAAGATTGCATCTGCTTTAGGATTCTCTTCTATTGCACTGAAATACATCAAAATTCAAACCTTTTGGGTCGAGGATTTTACATCCAAGACTGCATTGCTTTAGGATTCTCTTCTGTGCACTTGAAATACATCAAAATTCAAACTTTTGAGTCGAGGATTTTACATCCAAGGCTACCATGCTTGCTAGGATTCTCTTCCTGTGCACCTGAAATACATCAAAATTCAAACTTTTGAGTCGAGGATTTTACATCCAAGATCGCCTTTGCTAGGATTCTCTTCTATTGCCTCTGAAATACATCAAAATTCAACCTTTGGGTCGAGGATTTTACATCCGAGACTGCATTGCTTTAGGATCTTTTCCCTATCGCAATGAAATACATCAAATCAAATCAAACTCTTGAGGTTAAGGATTTTACATCCAACACCGCTTTGCTCTGAGATCTCTTCTCATTGCAACGATTCAATCTAATCAATTCAATTTTCTTTCGAGGTTGGAGATGTTACATCTAAAACCTCAAAATCCCAATTTTCATTTCAAATCGAATCCCTTCGAATTAATTTTGACAAACTTCGATCTAAATTGAAACTCCGAACTAAAATTTAAACTCACACATCAAAACATAAATTGAAGCAAAATAAAATCTAAATCGAAATTCCCCGAGATCATGTGATTTGGGATTCACCTCCTTTTCCTTTCCCAGGCGAGAGTTCGAGAATCTCCGGTTCCGGAGATATACTTGACACTCCCCAGCGAAACTCTTCTACTTCGTCCTAAGTTCGTCACTTGGACATACGTGTTGGTTTTGTTGATCGCTTCGGTCAACACCAATACGCGCGGTGTGCTCCGTCGGCTCACCACACTATTGGGGGTCCATTTGTTGACCTCATTTTTGATGAGGTCTTCCTTTTCTTCTTTTTAGTGCTTAGGATCTAGCCTTAGGCTTTTCCTTTGACTATCTTAGAGGACTAGAATTGGGACCCGCCTTTTAGAAATTCAAACCACTTCTAAACTCCACGCAAACTCCACAAACTTGACTATAGACCCCTAATCACCTAGAGGGTTGAAATCGAATATGGAAGTTTAAAGGATGAGTTCTCATAGGACTCTTTGGCCTTAGGGCGCCTCACAGGTGGCTACGGTGCGATGAAGGGGCTGACATACACTACACTTACACACTACATTTCCACACACTTCCTAAAACCACACCCATACCCAACTTGACCTCCTGACTCATGTAGGTGATTCACATGGATGGTCCTTAACCCTAAGCCCTTGGTAAGAGGGTTAGGAACAACATGGTGAATGCCTCGAATGAGTCCTTTCATGGCTCATATGGGCTTGAAATGGCTTCATGGCTCAACCAAAATGATTTCACCCCACCCAAATTCACCCAATCTTCAATTTCCCAAATTTTCAATTTTTGACCCCGGGACCCTACACCTACTAAACTACCACAAAGCCTCGAATTACCCAAATTTTTGCAAAATCTCCAAATTACCTAAAACTTTCCAAAATCAATCCCAAACACCTCCACATCACTCAAATTGATCATCCATACCCAAAAATACCAAAAATTCCAAAAATACCCCCCAATACCCTCCAAATACCCAAAATACCCTTCTTGGCCTAAAAATCCAAAAATTCAGAAAATTCCCAGAAAATTCCAGAAAATCCCAAATATTCCCAATTTCATTTTGTCCAACTACACCATGGGCCAATTTTGTCAATTTACCCTACTTTTGTCAAAACCCCCAAATTGACCCATTTTAACCCAAAGTGGACCCGATGTCAAACCAAACATACCCAATTGACCCCGATTTTGGTCCAACTCAATTCTAAACTTCAATTCAACATTCCCAATACCAATTTAGACCAAATCCAAGTCCAATTTGATTGACATTTGGATCAATTTCACTTTGGGCCTTAAAGCCCAAATTTGGACCCATGACCCAAACTTAGCCCAAACTAACCCAATTCAACTCCAATTAACCCCAAATCTTTTCTAAACCTTCCTTAACATCCTCATAAACAAAGCACTAACATGATTTGCCCAAGATTTTGACCCTAATCCAGAGCCCATTGCCTCGAAATTCAAGCCCACAATTGAAATCAACAAAGCCCGACATTTACTCGAACATAAACCCCAGAATTCAGACCCAAATTCAAGACCCAAAACCCCCCTTAAATCTATTTCAAGTTATTCATGAAACATCCCTAAACCAAAACCAACAACTATTTGGCCCAAACCTCTACAAAAATTCCCATCCATGAACACATCCTTAAACTTAAAAGCCCACTTCCCTTAAACCTTCTTAAAAGCCCATTTCCTTGAAGATTCAAAAGCCCAAATCTACCCTAAAGCCCACATGACATCTCCATTTGTCATCCATTTAATTAAATCCATTACCTAAGTCCTAAAGTCACCATCAAATTATTCCAAATCAAGTTTCATACAAATTTCCATCAAAACATCCAAAATTCTTAAAACCCTTTTCATGAAACAAATCAACCTTTTCCCGAAGCCAAATGAAGCCATGAACAAGCCATTCTCGAAGCCACATGAAGCCATGAGGGCTTTGACTTGTCATTAGTCCATTTATGGCAAGAAGAGGGAGTTCTTTCTTAAACCTCCTTTAACCCTTTTTACCTTAATCATGTCGCACACTAAACCATGTTTAGCCACCTCATCATGGATGGAGACTTCACCATTCCTTCTAGGTCGACCTAAATGATTCCCTCGGCTCAAAATCGAGCTTGGAAGGGTGCACCAAGCCCAAAATGGTGGGTTGACCCAAACCAAGCCAAAGTGAGCCTTCTCCCATTCCATTTAAATCAAACTCCTTTACACATGTCAAACCTCGATTGCTACACTAAACCCCGACCACGACCCACCCGACGAAGATGGTGACCATTGCACAGTGGCCGGCCACCGAGGCCGCGGAAAACACCATGGCCGAGAGCTCGCATGTGAGCCAACATTGAAATTCTCACTTGCTGAGGCTGCCCCATGCCCAGGTGGTCACCATGGGCCGATCTTCTCCTCACCGGAAGCAGGCGATCCCGAGCCCTAACTCCCTGCGAGAGGCCTTCCGCCCTCTCCTGATTCAAGCTCCACCCCTCTCGGCCATGAGAGGAGTGCTGAAACAAAAACCTTAAGGAAACTCGCCAAAATCACTCCGGATCACTCTCTACACATAGAGCACACTGATCCCCAGCTGAATTCCAGCCCCGATTCCTTCTAGGCGAGCCCGATTTTGAGCTCGAACTTTGGCTCAAAAACCGGGACACTTCTCCACGGTGAGCCAATTCCCAAATTGATTGGCTCTACACCTTCACCGGACCAAGGAAGGTGTCCACCACCAAAAGCCCCATCTCCGAGGCCACCCGGTTGCTCCGGCCTCCAAGCTTTGTGATCGGGCTTGGTCGAAATCATATCCGGACAATTCACGGACCGGGAGACTTCATGCTGGAGCTTGCTGGGACCCGATCGAAGGTGCTGACAACTCTCGGATTGAAGCCACACTTCTACGAGCCAAGGTATGAGCTAACTCTCCATCCCGAGCTTCGGAGATTCTTCATTTCGAATGCCTTAGTTTCGATGCATGTTAGCCGTATAGATGTGTTCGTCTCTTGAGACGAATCCATAGAGCATAAGAACATGAAAATCCATTGAGAATCGAGTGAGATCTTAGGGATTTAGTGTGGACGGCTCTCGGGTGAGAACACTTGGGGACGATGAACGGATGCGCGTCCATTCGATACACGCGCGCACGGACGGCCGAGATTGCGTCGGACCGGGAGACGGTACGAGAACCGCGGGGCCGGGCTGGCGACTCGGGTGGCGGCGTCGAATGGGAGCGCGACGCGTGTGCGTTCGGAGGCTGCCGAGGTTTCGGCGGCGCCGCGTGGATAAATAGAAAATTAGGGTATTTTCTTATTTATTTAATTCCCTAAACTTCAAAAATCCATATCTTTGTGTAGAAAAATCACAAAAATAAAATAAAAATACCCTCTTGCTCGAGTGAACGAGAGGAGAATAATGTGGAAAAGAAATCATTTAATTTCATTAAGTATTTTATTTTTTATGATTTATTTACTCTCTGCATACATTTAATTCTCCATGCATGTATACGATTCACCATGGCATGAGACCATAGGAGCTTTTGAAGCCTACGAACTTGGGAACATTCCACTGAATTTTCCGAGGTCGGAGGCCATCTCTGTGAAAAGTTATTTATTTTTCAAATGCATGTTGCTGTTTTGAGTATTTTAATTCCAAAAATTAGCATGTTGTGAAATAAATTCTAGAAATATTTGGTGATGTTCCTTATGACCAGAGAACCCTAGGAAAAATAGGACTTGAGTTAATTCACTCAGATTAACCCTAATTGGCTTAAACACCCAAAATAGGTCTTTAATTAATTAGAGTTAACTAGGTATCAAATTGACTTGAAATCAATTCTCCACTGACCTTTAGGATCAGAGGAATCCACCATAAAAATTTGAGGTCGATTGGACTTGGTTAGCCCCACTAATTGGGTTGATTAAGCCACTTAGCCATTTTAAACTTTAAAAATTCATAATTTTTAAAATACTTTTTAAAAATTCACCAAATTGGTTTTGGAGCCTCTCTGATATCAGGGGAACCTAAGAAAATTAAAATTTCAATTTTCTAAAAAAGTTGATTTTTAATAATATTTTAATATTTTTAATAATTAAAAAATAATAAAAATCACAAAAATAATAAAATTCACCAAAATGTCACATTTTGAATTTTAATCACTTAGGAACAAATCCACATTTTTCCTAAGTCTATTTAGTGAGATATTAAATTTTAAAGCCCTAGGGTAATTTTAAAATTAAAAAAAAAATGTATTTTCTAGCATTTTCACTAAAATAATTATTATAAATCATAGAAAAATCAGAAAATTGCAAAATTTGTTTCTCTGGTTTCTTTGATATCAGAGAGATTTTTGAAAAATATAAAATCCATTTTTCAACATTTATTTTATTTTTAAATTAATTAACACTCCAAAACTTAAAATAATTATAATAAAAATAATATAATTCAAAAAATCACCAAAATTGGTCCAAGTGCTTCTCTGGTCATTAGGAATGTCCCCTAATTTTCTTAAGGACAGAAACTTTCCCTTGGTCATGTTATCAAATTTTCCTTGAAAATCTCTATTTTCCACCAAAAATAATTATATAAATAAATTAAATACAGAAAAATCACATTTTCTCCTCTCATGTCTTTATTGACATATGAGTGAAGTCACATAAAAGTTTCAAGTTCATTTGAGTTCAATTTAGTGAGTTATGAAATTATTAAGCTTAAAGGGTAAAATGGTAATTAAAATCTTTAATCCTTAATTAAAACTTTAGGTTTAATAAAAAATCAACAAGTAAAATATTTGATCCTAATCTGATTTGGATGATTGAAATTTAAATAATTAAAGGGTAGCAACCCATTAAATAATTTTAAAATGATTAAACTTTAATTAAATAATAGATTAAATTTGGAAGAATAATAAAATTGGAATTATTAAAATAAGGGATCTTTATTAGGAAGAGATTTATTCTTTAATTTAAAAATCCCTAAACTAATTATATCATTAATACTCAACTCTTAATTAAAATGATAACTCAAATTTAAAATATTAAAAGACTTAATTAAATTATTAAAATCTTTTGAAATTTCGATTAAAATTAAAAATAAAGTAAATTAAAGATAAATTAAATTAAGATCAAATTAAATTTAATAATTAAATTAAATTAAATTAAACAATTAAATTAAATTAATTAAAATTAAATTAAATTAAATTAAACAATTAAATTAAATTAAATTAAATAATTAAATTAAATTAAATTAAATAATTAAATTAAATTAAATTAAATAATTAAATTAAATTAAATTAAATTAAATTAAATTGAATAATTAAATTAAATTAAATTAAATCAAATTAATTAAACATCAAATCAAATTAAATCAAACTCAATCAAATTAAATTAAATTAAAACTCAATTAAAATTAAATTAAATTGAATTAAATATAACATCACCTAAAACAAAGAAAATAAATTTAAAAGCAACTTGAACACTATTCCAAATTTAAACTCTTTAACTTAAATCAAATCATTTGAATACTAACTTACCCTTGAAAGCTTTAGATTATTATAACTCCTAAATAAAACATTAAATGAAGTGTCACTTCACTCATAGGATATTCAAATGTCCTAGTTCACTGAACGAGTTAACAAGACTTGAAAACCTCGGATGATCGATTCATTTATATAATTAAATTCATTTGGACTTAAAACAATCCTAGAAATATTGAAAAGATGTTTAAGATTCTTCTTAAGCACTTCCTCGATATGATAGGATATTTATAAGAACAATTGAATTTGATTATTCTTTGATGAAGAAAATCGTCCTTAAACCAAAACCCAAAGAACCTAGACGTCATAGGAGATGACTAGGCTATAGGATTAGGAATTTGGTAGAAAACCATAACCTTTCCCTTAGCTTTACCTAGGAACTTGCTTAAATATTCTAATTGTGTTTTAAGTGCGGCTTGGGATGACGGGAAGACCCTCAGGGTACGCTTTTATTTTATTGCGATTTACTTTCTTGCAATTTACTTTATTACGCAAATGCACTTTACTTTTCTTGCATGATAAAACAACGGTTGCATGAAAACCCACACCTTTAGGATAGCCTCTAAAGCGAAACCAAAATTAAGTTAAAAGTCATTGCAAGATAAAATTCACCGCCACAACATTTCAAAATATAAAACAACTCGAAAATTTAATCACAAACAGAACACAAAATTACAATTACAACTAAATTAAAACGTCTCGTTGGATGATCGGGAATACCTCGGATGATGTAACCTACGTGTTGCTAACGGGATTTCCCGCGGTCTAAATGAAAGTGTGGAACTCATTCGGTTGAGTTTAGCAAATTCATACGGACTAAGTGAATCCGATAAAAATAATGATGCGGAAGGATGGAACCGTGGGATCTTAACCGGTGTCGTTATAATCAACTTTAAGATTTGTTTTAAATAAAACATAAAAAACACCTGGAAATTAAGATTTTCTCTAAACCAAAACACTTTTCTCGACTCCGATTTATGGTTTCTAAAACTAAACCTCTGCGATAACAAGGAGCTCGGAGCATGGTGGGCGGCACGACCATCGTCATCGGCAAAACACGAGTCTACTTCGAGCAAAACTTTCCTAGAATTAAAACAACCAAGCCATAGGACTTCGAGGTAGCTTGCACTAGTGCGACATAAATCCTCGACTCTTCGTTAGGCATTTGCATTGCAAATTAAGCCCTAGCTAGGTCTTAGGATTCGAGGTAGTCGTCAGATACGACAATAAACCCTCACATCTTCTAAGTCTATTTGTTTGATTTTATCATACAAATATAAGCCCTAATTAATTGAAATTGGCAAGATTGAAATATCGAATAAACATTAGGACTTTCCTAAATTCAAGCCGAAACGATAGGATAGTCGGGAAATTATCGAAGTTCACTTCGAATCGGTGATTTCTCCTACCTTTCTTCCTTTGGATTCACAAAACAAAATGTTCCAAAAATTTGATCCATTCCACTATTGAAACTCCAAAATTCGATCTTTGAAAACCTTAAACTTTGAAATTCTTGAGAGCGAGAATCATTGATTATTATCGAGAGTTTTCTTAGGTGATTCCGTCACTTAAGATGTAATTAACTATAGGGGCTTGCCCTTATAGGGAATTTTAAAGAACCCGAGTAATATAAACCCTGTTTAATGTTTTCATATTAAGCGGGGGAAACTTGTCGGCTTATAAAATTGGTTCGCGGACCAAACGGATGTCACTAATCTTCTAGTTTATTTAATCGAAGCCCCACGCATCAAGCAGTGTGTCTATCCTTAGGGATAGGTACACGGTTTGTGGTGCGGTGCTCGTTTATATAAACTATTTAGGATGTGAGATCGGTTTAATCTCATATCTTAAAACCTTCAAATTTAAAATTATTTTCAAAATCAAATACTACTTTTCAAATTATTTATTTTAATTAAATTAAAAATTCGCAAACGATTTACGTTAGGCGACCCCTCTTCAAAATAAAACACGACCTAAAAATATGCACGACGAGTTCCAATGTAGCCAAGATCAAAAAGGCACGCAAAAGGATATTATCATTAAATTCGGAAATCATACCTTGGTTGGGAATTCTCCCTCCCAATTTTTCACTTGGAGAAGCTATGCTATTAAAGTCACCCCCACGATCCAACTTTGATGTTCCTCATTACTGATTTTTATAATCTCATTCCACGAGTTAGCCTCTCGGATTTGGTACGGCCCGACATAAACAAATGTTGCCGCAAAGCTATTACCCATCAAGCTGAAAATGACGAGTGTAAAAATTGGGAGTGGTCAACCATAACCTTCCAAGAGAGTTCTTTTACGCAAATCACCCAATTTTGTTTGTGTAATTTGCATAAAAAGTGCACCAGGGAATTTATTTAGAATTTTAGAATGGTTTTTATGGACCATTGGTTCCAAAAAGAATCATACACCAAAGCTGGTGTTTTTTGTACAAGTGTAATAATCTCTTTAAGGTGAGGGGATGTGCCACCCCTCTAATATTCCAACACGAGCGAGTTGATCATCGGGAGGTTTAAGGTTGGGTGATGTAGGAGTAGATTTAGATGCTGGACCTGGATCGAGTGGTGGTTACTGCTCCGGAAGGGAGGCGAGGGGATCCATTGTGAATTGTCACTAGTTCGGATTGTTCTGTGAAGGACATCGTTAATTTCTGCGGCTCGGTAGAGTGATGGTTTTTCTTCTTTGACTTCGAATTTTCCGGGCTTCTTCCATTTTCTTTTGATTTTCCTCTAACATTCTTTGGAGAGGGACTAACAAGCTGGTATGTGGAGTTCGACATTCAAAACTCGTCCGGAAGTACGGACTCTATGGGTTACTGGTTGTGCTTGATCGGAGGGGATTACATCGATTAGTTACGAGTTACACTGTTCATCCGATTGTCATTAACCACTTGGGCGGGTTGGTTACACCCTTACCTTTTTCTGGTTTTTTGGAAGGAGGTCTAAGCCTATAGCATTTTTCCTTAGGATGGCCAAACATCCTGCAGTGGTGGCAATAGATAGGTTTATTTTCTAGTGTTACTTCACGCCAAAACCCATCACCATTATCAGAAGTAGTAATCCGGATCTTATCGATATGCAGCGGTGACACATCTCTTTACTATCAACACCTTTGCAGCGATAGGGTTACCCATATCAAGAGTTGAAGAGTCGACTCTAAGGGGTGTGCCCGAGCCTGCTAATGCGAAAAATGGAATTGGTGTGGTATAGTTGGATTGGTAGGTTTGGGAAAGTGAACCACAAAGGTTTTAAAGGGGGTTCTTTGGCAGGGTCAAATCCTGGATACCATTTGATAAGCTTCATAGATGAATTAGCCAGCTGCATAACTTGCATTCCCAACATCCTTGCATAGTCCTCCTCCTTAGATAGCCTAATAAGGAGGTGCCTTCCATCCATCACCCCCGGCTTCCCTTGTCCTTAAGCGAAGATTTTCGAAATGTCTCCCGACCATTTCCAATTTGGGATGTCCATATTGGAATTGAACCACAATGGTGAACTTAACGAGAATCGGCCGGGGCATTCATTTCCTTAGTAGTAAAAACTATTGCGGAGTCGACCATCCTTGATGCCCGGAGGTCTAACAAAAGGGCGATCGGCCACTACCGGCAATTGCATCATGCGATGTTTGAGGAAAAGTAAGGTGTTCTACGGATTTAGGCCCACATCGTTAATGACGGCGAAGCATAAGTTGGGGGGGTCATCATGGCACTAGAACTAGCCAAAGCCAAAAGGAACACACCCGAAAGAATCAAGAAAAGACCGAGAGTTCAAATCAAACTACCAAACCGAAGGCGATGGAACGGTAGTCGAATTCAAAACGAGCGAGAGCCGGGAAAGCTTTAAACCAACAAATGTCCTCGGAGTAAATCCACCGAGGGTGAGCACCACTTACCGGCCCGACGGCAGAACCTCCACCAACACTGAAAGACACCACCACGGACTATGCCGCCTCCCCAAACGGCTCCATCACGACCGAACCCTAGCGGAGCTAAGGCGAGCACGCCACCATGATTCTTATATATATATATATATATATATATATATATATATATATATATATATATATATATATATATATATATATATATATATATATATATTAAGAAAAGTAGAAAATTCATTCAGCAAAACTCGACAAAGTTTACATACATCTAATATAGGGAATATCGATCGAATCCCCAAAAGTAAAAGCTTTAAAGGATCATCGGGTTTAACGGAAAAAATAATCCTTTGAGCTGCGGTAGCACGTTTGCTGACCGGTTAGCGGGTTGGTTACCTTCTCTAAAGATGTGGGACCACTTGAGGGTGATAGAGCCAAATGTAGAGAGCAATGTTACTGTAGGGGTATACCAAATTCCATGGAGGAGGGGATAATCCTTGTATAATATTAACAAGCTGCTGAGAATCGAGTTTTAATCCGGACAAATTGGTAGTTCAAAGCTTTAGCGATAATCGGGGCCCGAGTAAGCGGCTTGAAGTTCGGAATGGAGAGGCGACGGTGAGATGATTGGCACTTGGAAATACCACGGTAACTTACCTCAGGAATTTCTACAAGCGCGCCGATTCCGGTAGCGAGTTAGTGAAGCTCCCATCTATATTTATTTTTATCCATGGTGGAGGTGGAAGGGACCACTTCGGCAATGTAGGTTTTCTTTGATTTGTAGGCTCCAACGGTGGCTTCTTTCTCGAAAGCTGCAGCGATTAGCCACCATATGATTAATATTGCAATTTACGTTGTCAAACTTTAAATGATTCCTATGCATCCAAACAAACCAGAAGATAACTAAAGGTAGATGGAACAATTTTTCACTTTTCCAGTCCTCTCAGCAAGCCTCCCAATTGAGCCAATTGTGATTAAGATGAGTAAGATGGAAATGTTTTAAAACAGTAATCCACACATGTTTAGTGACGGTCTGATGTAGAAAGAGGTGGGAAAAGATTCTTCTCGAGCTTGACGAGCCAACATCTAGAAGCTAGTCTTAGGCCTTTGAGTTTTAAAATATCATCTAATGGAAGATGCTGATGGAATAATCTCCGGCGAAGTAAGACATAGAGGGTGATAAAAGCCTAGTCAGATTTTCTCCCCACGAAGTATCGGGCCAAAGTTGAAGTGAGTCTGTGAATCATCGATTGAAAGATTTTTTATTAGAATTCTTCAGCAAGATTCTATCGGGTTTAGTTGAATTAATAGGGATTTGAATAATCCGTTGTATGCTCTCCCCATCCAAAACTTCATTCGGCTTTGTTGACATTCCGGTGATCCTCCACCCAAAAATCTGCAACGATTAGTTGGTGATTGAAATCAGCGATAAAATTTAGAGTTCCATCTCCTATCCGGTTGTCATAATAAAAATTCACCTCCCCTTGCCCACTTCCCAGCAGAAATACTGATTGGCCATGTCCCTTACTTTCGACAAACTTCTCCGATGCTTGGAATCCCCTTGTCTTGGCACGAGTTGAATTTGGGTGATCTTTCCAGCAATACTTGTCGAATAGGAATTTTGCCCACATGGTATCTTTCCTTTTGAATTTAATCCATTGCTTACAATAGAACAAATGGCTCATACGTTGGAAATTTCTCGGCCCTAGTCCCTCGGCCTTGGTAGGTTTACAAACCTTGTTCCGGATGACCGATGATATTGCTTGGTTTGGCCTTCCCGGAGAAATTTATTAAACATTGTTTCTAACATTTTACAGGTGCTTTTTTTCATTCTAACTATTTGTAAGCTGATAAAGGGGAAAGGTTGAGAGTATACTCTTAAGTAAAGTTAATCTTCCACCATTAGATAGAAAGGTATTAGTCCAGCAGTTTAAAGTTGATGTAATCTTCTTGACAACTTCATCATGCGAGATTGCTTTCTCCTTCCTTTAATTAGTTTGTACACCTAAATATTTCGAGGGAGATCAGCAGCGAGAGAACCCGAGTGTACTCTTTCACCTTTGTTGATGATTGAACCCTTTGCCGGCCAAAAATTGACACTTCCTTTGGTTTAATTCCGGGCACTGCGACGAAGGCTAGGTGATCGATCGGTTGCAAGGTTTTCTTAACGGCAAGCTTACTTCCATTGGTGAAAATGATAACATCATCGGCATATGCCAAATGACTTATCATGCTGTGAAGAACCATGCTTAAAATGGAGATAAGGATAAATTGTTTGAGCGGCATTCGAGTTACGGAGAAGTAATCAAAAGCCAATATGAAGATGGTTGGAGACAATGGGTCTCCTTGTTTCGACCCTACCGGCTTTGAAGAAACCACAGTTGCAGGCCATTGACCGGGACACTTGTAATAAACGTTAGACGGCCATCTTTGAATTAAAGTACAAAAATCGGGATGGAAACCTCTAGCTTTAAGTACTAAATCAATAAATTTCCAAGCTGATAGAATCATAAGCCTTTTTAAGATCCAATTTGAGAAGTAAATTGTGTCCCCTACATTTCTTATCAATATCAAGTAACGGTTCACGAGCCAAAAGAAAATTATCGATAATAGTTACGCACTGCACAAAAGCGAGATTGGTTAGAGCGATCAATTGGTTAAGATAGGGTTGTAGTCTTCCCACAAGAATTTTACTAATTATTTTAGAAAAGGTAGTAGTAAGAGCGATAGGTGCGAAATCGGTCCATTGGTTTTTTGAGATCCTTTGGGAATAAGTGCAATGCTTGTAGCATGACAAAATATTTAGGAAGATCGGATCCAAGAAAGAAAGAATGAAGCTCGCTGAATAAGATCGGCACCCACAATATCCCGAGGCTTTAATATAAAATGTTGAAGTAAACCCATCGGGGCTGCTTGTTTTATTACCATCAATGCTCTTTAAAGCTTGCTAATACCTCACGTTTATCGGGTAAGAAAGTTAAATTAAGGCTGATTCACATAATCTTGATGATCGAGAAAACATCTCGGCAACAAATGAAGTAGAAGATATAGAGTCATTCGGCAAACAAATTCGAAAATGTAATACAGGCACTTTGTGAGAGGGAAGATTGGTCGGTAACCCAATTGCCGGACTCATCCTTGATTTTAAGTATAGCATTTATTTTTCTTCATGCTAATGATTGCATGAAAATACTTAGAATTCCTGTCCCCATAAAGGTACTTGTTTACGGCGGCTTTTTGTTGTAGAAAATCCTCTTCCCTTTCCGGTGCTTGGAATAAAGCCGGCTGGGCAATTTCAAGTTCATGTGACTGATTCTCCCCCAAATCATTTGCGGCTTCCAACAAATGGACTTTAGCTTCGCATCCTTCACTTGTTGAAAAATATTTCCAAGCTGAGTCTTATTCCACGAGTTTAAGTTTAAAAGCTACATTCTTTTGCAATCTCCATAGTCTCACAAGAGGACTACGGCTAATGTGATCGGGGACCTTCCGAGGCTCTGTGTACTTCGGCTAGAAAGCTATCATGAGTGCACCAAGCATTGAGAAATCTAAGCTGGGAGTACCCATTGTAAGAGCTGAAAGAAATGCTGAATTAGTAGTGGGGAGTGGTCGGATGTTGCCACTGTGTAAATGCTTGCACTTGAGTTATGGGAAAAGTGTTGAGCCAATGGTCATTAGCTAAAGCTCTATCAATTCGCTCGAGCAAATTACCTCTCTTCCATGTGAAAGGGGTACCAATGTATCCTAGATCAAATAATCCTGCATTAGTGATATTACGAGAGAATTGTAGCATGGTATTAAGATCGGGAGTTCTTCCCCCTTTTTCTCACTTCGGGATCTCTAATGCGAGTTAAAATCCCCAGCTGACAAGCCAATTTGAAGAGTTACTTGTACTTGATCTGCCACGACTCATTCCAAAGAGAAACTACTATCCATAGGAGTACACCCAGCATAGATGATAGTAGCACGCTTGCTGGAAAGAATCCATCCTAACTTGTAAATGGAGAAATTGATAATTATCAAGTTGAACATTGCGAGTTAGCTCCTTTCTTGTAAAAATCCGAGATCTTATTGTTGCGGTTGGAGTGAAAATGGAATCCGGGAAATCTTTTAGTGAATTTAGAGATGTTGGTATGCAC
Source organism: Papilionanthe hookeriana x Papilionanthe teres (assembly GCA_022702705.1). Lineage (NCBI taxonomy): Eukaryota > Viridiplantae > Streptophyta > Magnoliopsida > Asparagales > Orchidaceae > Papilionanthe > Papilionanthe hookeriana x Papilionanthe teres. The sequence continues at coordinate 33,498 of JAKZJZ010000737.1, forward strand.
CATAGGTTCCGGTAATGCTATAATCCAAGGTTTAAAAGTCATGTTAAGATGTAGTAATCTATTAAGGGTGCCGGGGCTTGCCACACCCTAACATTCCAGCAAATCAGATTAATCATGGTGTAATGCCTTACCGGCCCTAGTAATTCTAGGGGGTGTTGCATCGAGAATGATCCATACCAATAATATTAGACTTAGATAAATTTTGCGGCTCCATAATATCTTTTCTCCTCCTTCTACTTTTCTGTTGAGACCAAGCACCATCGGCGGTAGTTGCTAATTTCTCAAGAATCATTTGGGCGGATTCCCCGATTATGGGACTTGAAGGGGTTATAAAAGTGGCACTCGCATCGGAATAATGCGGGATCACTTCCTTAGTAGTGTCGACTCCCTGTGCGGCACTTGTGATCCTAGATGTGGTGGCAGTTGTAGGCTCCTTAAGGACGAGTGTTAGATAAATCAATATGCTTGTAGATTCTTATTCCTCCTCCTCCTATTTCCTTGTTGAGACCTGGCCCCTTACGCATCGGAATTATGCGAACTCGCATCATCGGCTTCGGTAACCGGTGTAGCATTATTCATACCATTGTCTCTAATCTCTACTGGTAGATCCGCATATTTTCCAATAGCTGCACTGCTTAATTTGATCGGCATAGTTTTTAAAATCCCCTCCTTATCAACAAGCCCGATCGGACCTTGATTTAGAATAGCAAGTTCATTATTCAAATCCTGGGTAGTAATTGGGACGAGTGCCAATTGGAATCCTTTGGAGAGATAGGTGGATTATCGGTTTTCTTAGTAACCTTATTATTTACATTATAAGGTCTTAATTCGAGGTGGAGTTTAAAACATTGTTCCATGGTGTGTCCAAATAGGTGACGAGTGCTTGCAATACAAAGGTTGATATTCCATAACAATGGGTTGCCGGTATCCATTATTAGCGAGTGCCTAGCCAAACCCCATCCAAATAAGGTTGAGTAATGTCCCTTTCAACTAGAAATCTTGCATTGGAAATCCCGGTAACATTAGCGAGAGGGGATATCGAGTTTGAGTGGCCTTCCCATAGCATCGGCTATATCATAGATGATTCTATGATTGTTAAAAGGAAGTTTTAAGTTAGGGAGCGAACCACACTTGGAACTATAGGTGGTTCTTTAGTTGGATCAAAGTCCATTGTCCACTTGAGGAGCTTCATTGGTTTCCCATCTATCATTATCAAATTTTTAGAAAAAACACTGTGCATAATCCTCCTCCTTAGCAAGCTGCAACATAATGTGTCTACTTGTCAAAAACCCACTAATTTCCAAGCTGCCCACTAGCTTGAAATCATCGACGGCTTTTCTCAAGATATCCATTTTAAGATGGCCAAACTGAAATTTCCCTACCAAGGTAAATTTATAAGGCTCCGACGGTTTCGAGAATCTCCTCCTCGGTAAAAATCGAGCCGGCTTCCCAGCCTTCCTAGTACATTTCCTAATAAACTCACACTCGGCTTTCCCATCCATTGCATCATGAAATAATTGAGGGAACACCGGTTTATCTCCTAGAGTGGTTCCACCATCTTTCCTCACTATAACTTCGGCAAAAGTACCCCTTCCAACAAAGTGTGGATCCGCCCGAGTGAGATCATGTGCCATTGCCAATGTAACGAGTACCACAAACAAAATTCAAAAAATAAGGAGCCCGGGAAGTGAGAAAGAATCACCCCCACCCAAAACCAAAGGAAGAAGAGAAACGAGAAGGCTTCCGGCTTCTTAACGACCACCTTTCTCCACCTTGCACCAGTCGCGGCCGCTCACCTTACCGGTTTCCGCCATGGAAACCCTAGCGAAGCACCTCCCTCCAAACCGGCCGCCATTTTTTATATATATATTATATATATATATATATATATATATATATATATATATATATATATATATATATATGATGGAAGAGAGAGAAGCTCCTGATTTTTAGGAGATTTCTTCGAGCGATTTTCAAATCATCTCGGGCTTTGAAAATCTTTCTGTTGCTCATTCTTGTTTTTGCTCGATTTTCATTGATTTGAAGGTTTTCGTTGTGGTTTTCTTCTTCCCGGGCATTTGTCTTTCAAATCTGGATTTGATTTTTGGTTTTCAATCAATCTTTTGATGTGTTCTTTGAGTTCTTGATTCCTGGTCTTGTGTCATTGTTCTTGTTTGGATGGTTTCTCGATGGCTGAATTGATTAATGGAAAGGCTAATTTTCTTGAAATTGCTTTGGTAAAGGAATTTCGACCGATAAGATAAACTTACTTTTCCTCAATGTTACCATGACACGAGTTGCAGGGAAAGGTGATTGTCAATTCATCAAACAAGTGGTTAAAAAGGGAGGGAAACCAGCCCTTATTTTCTCTGATTCTTAATTGACATCTTTGGTGGATGTTCATAAATTCACACTAATTGGTAAGTTTCAATATGGCCATCCAAAAATGGATAATATTAGAAGGATCTTTGATGGGCTGAAATTAGTAGGGGCTTGGAAAGTTGGCTTATTTGATGGTAGGCATATTATGATTCATCTTTCTAAAGAAGAAGATTATGCTAATCTTTTTCCGGAAAATTTATCATGATGGAAGGTAGATATATGAAAATCTTGAAATGGTCCCCTAACTTTGATCCAAATCAAGAAGCCCCTATTATTCCTATTTGGTATAGGCTTCCCGATTTAAAACTTCATTTTTCGATCATCAAGTGATTTATGCTTTTGGGACTCGCTATAAGGAGACCATTAAAATTGGATATGTCCACATTTAATCTTTCTAGGCCTTCCTTAGCCAGAATTCTTGTAGAAAGAGACATTACTCTACCTGATATTGATGAAATTTGGCTTGGTTCTCCTCATAATGGGTATTAGCAACCTATAGTTGTGGAACAAAAACCTACATATTGCTACCATTGTAGAATGTTTGGTCATTCTAAAGAAGGCTGTTTTAGATTGAAACCAGAACTTAAACCTGTTAATAATAAAAATGTTAATTCTTCTGCTTTAGTTAAGGATGGATCTTTGCTTGAAGGACCTTTAACAGCTAGAATACAGATTCCAAAAGCTACTGGTAATATAAGTTCTGGGATTATTGATATTGTTAATGCTACTGTTTCTGGTAATCAAACTTCAATACCTGTTATGGATGTTGTTGTTGGTTCTCGAAGATCCTTTTCATATTCAGAATTCTGAGTCTACCAAATTGATTGAAAGTTCTATTATGAATTCCAATATTTCTGAGAATCCATTAGAATTACCTGTTGTTGTTCAATCAGAGTTACCAGCTGCTGTTTTCAATTCCAATAAGTATGATATATTGATTGAAAATTCTGTTATTAATTCTAATATAAGTTCTGCTGGGATTTCTTCATCTATTTTTCCTGCTGCTATTTCTTCTGAATTACCTGTTGATCTGACAATGGTTTCTGGTAGAGATGTTAATTCTGATATTGGTTTAATAAATAAGGGTTCTACTTCTCATTCTGATAATAATTTAATTATTGATGCTCAGGGATTGGAATCAAATTTAGCCAATGAAATTTATGTTGATGATGATAGAAATAATTACTTATCTAAAGAAGTGTTACCTCCAGAAATGTTATATCCAGTCTTTCATATTAAACCTCAAGAGATTCCTGATATTCCTACTAATATGGCTATTGTCAATAATGAACTAAATGAGGATTGGGTAGTGAAAAGAAGCAAGAAGAAAAAAATCAGTTGATCATATTTCTGCTGAGAACATTATTCCTTCCAGTCCTACTGCATCTTCCTTCTCAAGATTGACTAGGGGAGGTAGATCTACCCATCATGCTTAACTTTCTCTGCTGGAATATTAGGGGAGTGGCAAACCTTGGCTCCCTTAATAGATTGTTAAGAATAAACAGGGTTAATAAGTGTTGGATGGTGGTTCTTCTTGAGCCAATGGTTAAGTCTAATTATGACGATTTACTAAAAAGTTCCCGGGATACAACTTTGTTTACAATTCTTCCAATAAAATTTGGGTTTTTTATAGGAAAGAATTAAAGATTGATATTACGGTAGATCATTCTCGGTTTTTGCATGTTCATTTTGAGATTGATTCTCTTAAAGGTTATGCTTCTTTTGTCTATGCTGTTTCATCTAAAGTGGATAGAGAGGATCTCTGGTCCCATTTGCATATGATTGGTCAAACTATCAATGAGGGCTGGATGGTTGGAGGTGATTTCAATTGTATTGCTCATCCTAGTGAGAAGAAGGGAGGCAGAAATCTTAATCTGAATGATTTGCTATTTTTTTCAGATTCTATTAAAAATGCTGGGCTTTTTGACATTGGATTTCAAGGTTCTTCTTTTACTTGGAGGAGGGGTAATATTTATGAAAGATTGGATAGAGTTCTTGTTAATAAGCCATGGTTTGATTTATTTCCTATCTCTAAAGTTCAGCATCTTGTTAGGCGGGGTCCGATCATTCTCCTCTCCTTATTAAGCTTATTGTTGCAAATATTGTTCATAAAACACCGTTCGAGATATTTGAATGTTTGGTCTTCTCATCCTAATTGCGGGCAGATTATTGAGTCTAAGCTGGAACATTCCTATGGATTTCTTAAATGCTAATCCTCTCATTCGGCTTTGGCGAGGCTCGGAAAAAGCTTTCTAAGGCTTTAACTAGTTGGAATTGGAGTGATTTTGGCAATATTAATTCCAATATAAAAGCTGCTGAAGAATTAGTTTCCAAAACTGAACAAGCTGTTGAAAATGGCTCCTGTTCTGATCATGATGTATCCATTGCCAATGAAAAATTAAACACTGCCATTCTTCAAGAGGAACTGTTTCTCCAACAAAAAGCTTCAGGCAATCATTTTCTTTATGGAGATAGAAATTCTAGATTTTTTCATGCTGTAATTAAATATAGAAGATCTATTAATTCTATCTTAAAGATTAATTCTTCTACTAAAGGATGGATTTATGATTCACAAGTCATTGCTGAAGATGCTATTCTCTATTTCCAGAATCTGTTTTCTGCTCATCCAGTTATCTCTTCATCTCTTTCTGTTCAGTTATTGCAATGTAGCATGTTTAAAGGAGATCTTTGCTCGGTTAACAAATCCTCCTACGGAAAATGAAGTTTTCTCTATTATTAATTCTCTGGATAGCAACAAAACAGCAGGGCCTGATGGTTATTCTTCTGATTTCTATAAAAAATTTTGGAGTATTATTAAGCATATGGTGATGGCTGCAATCATTGCTTTCTTTCAGGGTTCTGATTTGCCTAAATATTTTTCTTCCTCTACTATCATCCTTATCCCTAAAGATAAATTTAAAAACAAGTTGGAAGGATTTTAGGCCCATATGTATTACTTCCACCTTTCTAAGATCATTAGTAAGGTTCTAGTGGACAGGCTGCAACCATATCTATTGGATTTAATCTCTGAAAACCAATCAGCCTTCATTAAAGGGAGATGTATTAGTGACAATATTCTTCTTGCTCAGGAGTTTCTTGCTGATATTGATAAGCCATGTAGAGGTTCTAATATTATTCTTAAGCTATATCTCTCTAAATCTTTTGATTCAATCAATTGGTCTTTCATCACTGATGTATTAGCTGCTAGAGGTTTCAACTCTGATTTTTGCTCTTTAATGTCTAGATGGCTGGAGAACAACTATTATAGTGTTCTGATCAATGGATGTACTCATGGTTTCTTTCAAGCTGGCAAGGGGATTAAACAAGGAGATCCATTATCTCCTTATATTTTCATCCTGGCTTTTGACTACCTCTCTAAATTATT
>JAKZJZ010000738.1:0-39264 GCA_022702705.1 Papilionanthe hookeriana x Papilionanthe teres
TTTATTTAGTATTTCAATCTTGCCAATTTTAATTAATTAGGGCTTATATTTGTATGATAAAATCAAACAAATAACTTAGAAGATGTGAGGGTTTATTGTCGTATCGGACGACTACCTTGGAATCCTAAGATCGGTTAGGGCTTAATTTGCAATGCAAATGCCTAACGAAGAGGTTGAGGATTTATGTTGCACTAGGCAAGCTACCTCGAAGTTCTATGACTTTGTTGTTTAATTCTAAGAAGGTTTTGCTGAAGTAGGTTCGAGTTTTGCTGACGACGATGGCCGTGCTGCCCACCATGCTCCAAGCTCCTTGTTGTTGCAGAGGTTTAGTTTTAGAAATCATAAATGCGGGGATGAGAAAAGTGTTTTGGTTTAGAGAAGTCTTAATTTTCCAAGTGTTCTTGTATTTTGATTAAAACAAATCTTAAAGTTGATTATAACGACACCGGTTAAGATCCCACGGTTCCATCCTTCCGGCATCATTATTTTTATCGGATTCACTTAGTCGAGATGAATTTGCTAAACTCAACTGAATGAGTTCCACACTTTCATTTAGACCGTGGGAAATCCCGTTAGCAACACGTAGGTTACATCATCCGAGGTATTCCCGATCATCCAACGGGCGTTTTAATTTAGTTGCAATTGTAGTTTTGTATTACGTTTGTGATTAAATTTTGAGTTGTTTTATATTTTGAAATGTTGTGGCGGTGAATTTTATCTTGCAATGACTTTTAACTTAGTTTTGGTTTCGAGTTTTAGGGACTATCCTAAAGGTGTGGGTTTTCATGCAACAGATTGTTTTATCATGCAAGAAAAGTGAAGTGCATCCGCAATAAAGTAAATTGCAGAGAAGTAAATTGCAAGAAAGTAAATTGCAATAAAATAAAAGCGTACCTGGAGGGTCTTCCCGTCATCCGAAGCTACACTTAAAACACAATTAGAATATTTAAGCAAGTTCTTGAGTAAAGCTAAGGGAAAGGTTATGGTTTTCTACCAAATTCCTAATCATATGCTAGTCATCCCCTATGACGTCTAGAGTTCTTTGTGTTTTTGTTTGAGGACGATTTTCTTCATCAAAGAACAATTAAATCCAATTGTTCTTATAAATATCCTATCATATTGAGGAAGTGCTTAAGAAGAATCTTAAACATCTTTTCAATATTTTTAGGATTGTTTTAAGTCCAAATGAATTTAATTATATAAATGAATCAATCGTCCGAGGTTTTCAAGTTTTGTTAACTTGCCCAGGTGAATTAAGACATTTGAATATCTTATGAGTGAAGTAACACTTCATTTAATGTTTCATTTAGGAGTTATAATAATCAAAGCTTTCGAGGGTAAATTAGTATTCAAATGATTTGATTTAAGTTAAAGGGTTTAAATTTGGAATAGTGTTCAAGTTGCTTTATATTTAATTTCTTTTATGTCTTAGGTGATGTTATATTTAATTCAATTTAATTTAATTGAGTTTTAATTTAATTTAATTTGATTTGATGTTTAATTAATTTGATTTGATTTAATTTAATTTAATTATTTAATTTAATTTAATTTAATTTAATTTAATTTAATTTAATTTAATTGTTTAATTTAATTTAATTTAATTATTTAATTTAATTTAATTTAATTTAATTTAATTTAATTTTAATTTAGTTTAATTTAATTTAATTTTATTTAATTTAATTTGATTTAATTTTAATTTAATTTTAATTTACTTTATTTTTAATTTTAATTGAAATTTTAAAAGAATTTAATAATTCAATTAAGTCTTTTAATGTTTTACATTTGAGTTATCATTTTAATTAAGAGTTGAGTATTAATGATATAATTAGTTTAGGGATTTTTAAATTAAAGAATAAATCTCTTCCTAATAAATATCCCTTATTTTAATAATTCCAATTTATTATTCCTCCAAATTTAATCTATTATTTAATTAAAGTTTAATCATTTTAAAATTATTTAATGGGTTTCTACTCTTTAATTATTTAAATTTCAATCATCCAAACCAGATTAAGATCAAATATTTTACTTGTTGATTTTTTATTAAACCTAAAGTTTTAATTAAGGATTAAAGATTTTAATTACCATTTTATCCTTTAAGCTTAATAATTTCATAACTCACTAAATTGAATCCAAATGAACTTGAAATTTTTATGTAACTTCACTCATATGTCAATAAAGACATGAGAGGAGAAAATGTGATTTTTCTGTATTTAATTTATTTATATAATTATTTTTGGTGGAAAATAGAGATTTCCTAGGAAAATTTAATAACATGACCAAGGGAAAGTTTCTGTCCTTAAGAAAATTAGAGGACATTCCTAATGACCAGAGAAGCACTTGGACCAATTTTCGTGATTTTTTGAATTATATTATTTTTATTATAATTATTTTGAGTTTTGGAGTGTTAATTAATTTAAAAATAAAATAAATGTTGAAAAATGGGTTTTATATTTTTCAAAAATCTCTCTGATATCAAGGAAACCAGAGAAGTAAATTTTGCAATTTTCTGATTTTTTTATGATTTATCATAATTATTTTAGTGAAAATGCTAGAAAATACTTTTTTTTTTTTAATTTTAAAATTACCCTAGGGCTTTAAAATTCAATATCTCACTAAATAGACCTAAGAAAAATGTGGGATTTGTTCCTAAGTGATTAAAATTCAAAATATGACATTTTGGTGAATTTTATTATTTTTGTGATTTTTATTATTTTTTAATTATTTAAAATATTAAAATATTATTAAAAATCAACTTTTTTAGAAAATTGAAATTTTAATTTTCTTAGATTCCCCTGACATCAGAGAGGCTCCAAAACCAATTTGGTGAATTTTTGAAAAGTATTTTAAAAGTTATGAATTTTTAAAGTTTAAAATGGCTAAGTGACTTAATCAACCCAATTAGTGGGGCTAACCAAGTCCAATTGACCTCAAATTTTTATGATGGATTCCTCTGATCCTAAAGGTCAGTGGAGAATTGATTTCAAGTCAATTTGATGCATGGTTAACTCTAATTAATTAAAGACCTATTTTGGGTGTTTAAGCCGATTAGGGTTGTTTTGAATGAACTAAGCCAAAATCTATTTTTCCTAGGGTTCTCTCGGTCATAAGGAACATCACCAAATTTTCCTAGAATTTATTTCACAACATGCTATTTACTGGAATTAAAATACTCAAAACGAGTGACACTGAACTTGAAAAATCAAGAACTCTTCATAGGGATGGCCTCCGACTTTGGAAAATTTAGGGAATGTTCCCAAATTCGGAGGCTTCAAAAGCCCTATGGTCTCATGCCATGGTGAATTGTATGCATGCATGGAGAATTAAAACAATGCAGAGAGTAAATAAATCATAAAAAATAAAATATTTGATGAAATTAAGTGATTTCTTTTCCACATTATTCTCCTCTCTTCACCGAGCAAGAGGGTATTTTTATTTTATTTTTCTGATTTTTCTACACGGAGATATGAATTTTTGAAGTTTAGGGAATTAAATAAATCGGAAAATCCCTAATTTTCTACTTATCCGAGTCGGCGCCGACGCATCCTCGGCGACTCCGAAAGGCCGCGCGGCGCGCTCCCATTCGACGCCGCCACTTGAGTCGGCGGCCCGGGCCCCGCGGTTCTCGTACCGTCTCTCGGTCCGACGCGATCCGGCCGTCCGTGCGCGCGTGTATTGAATGGACGGCATCCGTTCATCGTCCCCGAGTGTTCTCACCCGAGAGCCGTCCACACTAAATCCCTAATATCTCACTCGATACTCGATGGATTTTCATGTTCTTATGTTACTATGGATTCGTCTTGAAGAGACGAACACATCTATACGGCTAACATGCATTGAAACTAAGGCATTTGAAATGGAGAATCTTCAGAAGCTCGGGATGGAGAGTTAGCTCATACCTTGGCTCAGAGAAGTGTGGCTTCAATCTGAGAGTTGTTGCACCTTCGATTGGGTCCCAGCAAGCTCTAGATGAAGTTTCCTGGTCTGGTGAATTGTCTGGATATGATTTCGACCAAGCCCGATCACAAAGCTTGGAGGCTGGAGCAACTGGGTGGCCTAGAGATGGGGCTTTTGATGGTGGACACCTTCCCTGGTCCAGTGAAGGTGTAGAGCCAATCAATTTGGGAATTGGCTCACTCGTGGAGAAGTGTCCTGGTTTTGGGTGGAATTTCGACTCCGAACTTGAGCTTACGGAGGAGAAATGGCGGGGGAATTTCACCTGGGGATCAAGTGCTCTAAGGGTGGAGGAGGGTCCGGAACAATTTTGGCGGAGTTTTGGCAAGGTTTATGCTTTTCTCCTTCTCATGGCCGAGAGGGGTGGAGTTTAAATAGAGCTGGGCGGGGGCCTCCCGGGGGAGTTAGGGCTTGGGATCGAGCTTGCTACGGTGAGGAGAAGAACGACCATGGTGACCACTAGGCATGGGGCGGCTCGGCAAGTGAGAATTTCAATGTTGGCTCACATGTGAGCTCTCGGCCATGGTGTTTTCCGGCGGCACGGTGGCCGGCCGGCCGAGCAATGGTCACCATCTTGGTCGGGTGGGTCGGGGCTGGAGGTTTGTGCAATCGATTGGCCATGGACATGTGTAAAGGCTTTGATCCAAAGTAGAATGGGGCATGGCTAGTTTTGAGTCTAAATGGGTCAAGCCACCCATTTGGGCTTGGTGCACCCTTCAAGGTGGCTTTGGATGCTTGTGGGGGATCAAAGGGATCAGCTTGGTTTGGCATGGAGAAGTCTCCATCCAAATATATTTGGATTAAATTTAAGTTTAGGTGAAACATGATTAAGGCTAATGAGCTTTAGGGATTAAGGAAAGCCCCCCTCTTCTTACCCAATATGGCATGGTGGAGTGTCCAAAGCTCTCATGGCTCACATGTGGCTCATGCATGGCTTCATGGCTCACCTTTGGCTTGGCAAAAAGTTTGGTCAATTTCATAAAAAAGGATTTTAAGGATAATTTGGTGGAAATTTGGATGAAGCTTCATTTAGAAATATTTGATCATTGGTTTAGGACTTAGGGATGATTTTAATTGAAAGTATGATGAGGGGAAATGTCATATGGGCTTTGGAAGAATTTTTGGGGTTTTGGATTTGGTGGAAGTGGGCTTTTAAAATGGTTTAAGGAATGGGCCCTTAAGTTTAAAAATGAATTTATGGATGGGAATTTTGTAAAGAGGTTGGGCCAAATAATTGTTGGGTTTAGCTCATGGATGTGTCATGAGTGATTTGAAACAAATTGGGGGTGATTTGGATTTGAATTGGGTTGAATTTGGGTTAGGTTTGAGCTTAGGTCAAAAATGGGCCTTTTAACCTTGGGATGAGTTTGAGTGGGGTTTGGGTTCAAATTTTGGGCAAATCATGTTAGGGTTTTGTTTGTGGGAATGTTAAGGAAGATTTAGAAAAGATTTGAGGTTAATTGGAGTTGAATTGGGTGAGTTTGGGTTAAGTTTGGGTCATGGGTCTAAATTGGGCTTTAAGGCCAAAAGTGAGATTGGATCCAAATGTCAATCAAATTGGACTTGGATTTGGTCTAGATTGGTATTGGGAATGTTGAATTGAAGTTTAGAATTGAATTGGACCAGAATTTGGGTCAATTGGATAGGTTTGGTTTGACATTGGGTTCACTTTGGGTTAAAATGGGTGAAATTGGGGGTTTTGACAAAAGTAGGGTAAATTGACAAAATTGGCCCATGGTGTAGTTGGACAAAATGAAATTGGGAATATTTGGGATTTTCTGGAATTTTCTGGGAATTTTCTGAATTTTTGGATTTTTAGGCCAAGAAGGGTATTTTGGGTATTTAGAGGGTATTGGGAGGTATTTTTGGAATTTTTGGTATTTTTGGGTATGGATGATCAATTTGAGTGATGTGGAGATGTTTGAGAGTGATTTTGGAAAATTTTGGGTAATTTGGAAATTTTGCGAAAATTTGGGTAATTTCGAGGTTTTGGGTAGGTTTAGTAGGTGTAGGGTCCGGGGGTCAAAAATTGAAAATTTGGGAAATTAAAGATTGGGTGAATCTAGGTGGAAAGAAATCATTTTGGTTGAGCCATGAAGCCATTTCAAGCCCATATGAGCCATGAAAGGACTCATTTGAGGCATTCATCTATGTTGTTCCTAACCCTCTTAGCCGAGGGCTTAGGGGTTAAGGACCATCCATGTGAATCACCTACATGAGTCGGGAGGTTAAGTTGGGTATGGGTGTGGTTTTAGGAAGTGTGTGGAAATGTAGTGTGTAAGTGTAGTGTGTATGTAAGTGTATGTGTAAGTCGGCCCCTTCACTGGACCGAGACCGCAGGGCGATCCTAAGGCCAAAGAGTCCTATAGGAACTCATCCTTTAAACTTCTACATTTGATTTCAACCCTCTAGGTGATTAGGGGTCTATAGTCGAGTTTGTGGAGTTTGCGGGGAGTTTAGAAGTGGTTTAAATTTCTAAAATGTGGGTCCCAATTCTAGTCCTCTAAGATAGTCGAAGGAAAAGTCTAAGGCTAGATCCTAAGCACTAAAAGAAGAAGGGAAGACCTCATCAAAAATGAGGTCAACAAATGGACCCCCGATAGGTGTGGTGAGCCGACGGAGCACACCGCGCGTATTGGTGTTGACCGAAGCGATCAACAAAACCAACACGGATGTCCAAGTGACGAACTTAGGACGAAGTAGAAGAGTTTCGCTGGGGAGTGTCGAGTATATCTCTGGAACCGGAGATTCTTGAACTCTCGGCTGGGGAAAGGAAAAGGAGGTGAATCCCAAATCACATGATCCGGGGAATTTCGATTTAGATTTTATTTTGTTTTAGTTTAAGTTTTGATGTGTGAGTTTAAATTTTAGTTTGGAGTTTCAATTTAGATTGAAGTTTGTCAAAATTAATTTGAGGAAATTTGGATTTGAAATGAGAATTGGAATTTTGAGGTTTTAGATATAACATCTTTAACCTCGAAAGAAAATTGAATTGATTAGATTGAATCGTTGCAATGAGAAGAGATCTCAGAGCAATGTGGTGTTGGATGTAAAAATCTTTAACCTCAAGAGTTTGATTTTGATGTATTTCATTGCGATAGGGAAATGATCCTAAAGCAATGCAGTCTCGGATGTAAAATCCTTAACCCAGAAGTTTGAATTTGATGTATTTCGGTGCAATAGGGAAAGAATCCTAAAGCGAGTGCAGTCTTGGATGTAAAATCCTCGACCCAAAAGGTTGAATTTGATGTATTTCGATGCAATAGGAGAAGAATCCTAAAGCGGTGCGAGTCTTGGATGTAAGATCCTCGACCCCAAAATTTGAATTTGATGTATTTCGAGTGCAATAGGGAAAGAATCCTAAAGCAGTGCAGTCTTGGATGTAAAATCCTCGACCCAAAAGTTTGAATTTGATGTATTTCGGTGCAATAGGGAAGGAATCCTAAAGCGATGCGAGTCTTGGATGTAAAATCCTCGACCCAAAAGTTTGATTTGAATTTGATGTATTTCGAGTGCAATAGGAAAAGGATCCTAAAGCGATGCGGTCTTGGATGTAAAATCCTCGACCCAAAAGTTTGAATTTGATGTATTTCGGTGCAATAGGAAAGAATCCTAAGCAGTGCGGTCTTGGATGTAAAATCCTCGACCCAAAAGGTGAATTTGATGTATTTCGGTGCAATAGGAAAGAATCCTAAAGCGGTGCGATCTTGGATGTAAGATCCTCGACCCAAAAATTTGAATTTGATGTATTTCGAGTGCAATAGGGAAAGAATCCTAAAGCGATGCGAGTCTTGGATGTAAAATCCTCGACCCAAAAGTTTGAATTTGATGTATTTCGGTGCAATAGGAAAGAATCCTAAAGCGATGTAGTCTTGGATGTAAAATCCTCGACCCAAAAGGTTGAATTTGATGTATTTCGGTGCAATAGGAAAAGAATCCTAAAGCGATGCGATCTTGGATGTAAGATCCTCGACCCAAAAGATTTGAATTTGATGTATTTCGGTTGCATAGGGAAAGAATCCTAAAGCGAGTGCGATCTTGGATGTAAAATCCTCGACCCAAAAGTTTGAATTTGAATTTTCGATTGAGATTTGATTTGAGATCTAGAAGATCGGATTTGAGATTTGATAGAGATTTAGAATGCGGAAAGATTGAATTTGAATTTGATTGAGAATTTGATTCGAAATTTGGAAAGATCAAATTTGAAATTTGATCGAGAGTGGATTTGAAATTTGATTGAGGATTTGATTTGGAATTTGTAAAGATAAAATTTGATTTGAAGTTTGGAAGGATGGAATTTGAGATTTGTGTTGATTTCGTTTATCTTTTAATGATTTATTTTATTTTATCGTTTATTTAACGTTCATGTGAATTTGGTATTTGTCATTTTTCAGATTTTTTTTTTTTAGAAAGTTTTCTTTTATTCTCTTTTTTTTCTTTTCTGTTCTTTGTTCGAAGTTCATTTAACTTTAATGGCGTTTCCCAATCAATTTGCACAAAAGAGGTGAAGGCCAAAAACGTGACATGGTCACTTTCATTCCAATCATGTTGAAAATACATCATACAACTCGATCTGGAATACATTTCATACAATCCATATAGACTCAAAACGGACTGTGTATGATCTTTGTTGATCCATCGAAAGAATCATCTGTCAAAAATCCATGTCTGAATAGTGAGGTACATGGTCAATAACATCACCTTCCAAGCCATCCTTGGCAAGGATGCCGACTGGATGTACGTTGGAGGTGTGATATCTCCCATGTAACTCACGACTCGTAAGGCCGGAGGTTCTCCGGCTCCGGGTCCGGTTGGAAATGGTAAGGTATTTTCTCGTCGTCCATTCTCCCGAAGGTAATCGAGATCCGCTCCACTAGCACTCCTGGTATGTAATGCTTTGCGATATCTCGCTCCGTTACCCTGCGGTATCATGACGGAACCCACCGGTAAAGGTATCTTTCTCGGCCCTCGGAACTCACCCGGGCCTCGCTATCCGGAGGTCGGATCCGAACATGATGTTACACTCATTCGAGAAAGAGACCGTGCGAAAGGTCCGACGAAGTCGTGGTGATCAATATGTGGGGGTATGCGATCACCCTGTTTGTAGATGTTGATAATGCGATTATTGGGTATGCAATCCGCCGGCGATACCCTCCATGTTATCAATCTTTTTACCATTCTCTTGATAACTAATGGCATCGGATCCACTTGCCCATGACGGAGTATCCCGGTGGGTTTCCCTTTCGTCTTCGACGAAAGTTGTAGCGGCATCCGCATTGTATTGTGATTCTTCCTTTCCACGGAATCCATCTCCGGGGTTCCGAGTATGTGTTTTCCCTCGGGCGGCCTGCTCGGCCCATTCTTTTCGGATCCTGGATACGATCCACGATTTGCTTGTTGTTCATACTGCGAGAATACGTCGGTGTGTAGCTCGAGGCCTTCTAGTATGTTGATTCTTCTTCCTTTAATTCTCTCGAAGTATTCGAAAGTTTTCTTTTCAACATTTTGCATCCTCTCCGGCTCGTATTCCGGAATGATCTGCGGATGGCGAGGCCTTGTGACATATTGTGGGATATATGGTTCAATCCCTTCACGTTCCCCCGCATACCTCGGCTCCTCGGGGATGATGCTCAGTCGGGACATCCCCGGGGTTGCTTCGCAACAAGGTCATGCATTATCGGTGGTTCTATCCGGTGGCGTGGTAGCCTTCTTTCTTCGATCTTCCGGAGATTTCCCCGGTTCTTTTCGTTATCCTAGGAGCTGGCCTCCTTTCTTCGGAGTTCTGGTGAACCGGTGTCCTTGAAGTGTATGTGCTGGCATCAGCAATTGTCTCGTCGCGCTGGTCCGCAGCTAGTTTTGTTAACATCTTACGGATACGGCGATTCTTATTCCTTCGTTGCGTGGCTGTGAGAGTAGCCCTCCGAACTTCTTGAATCTCTGCGGGCGCGGCGCTGACAAGCCTGCCCTCCGCCGTAGTGATTACGGACTTCATTTTCTTGTCTTCTTCGGTATTTGCCTTTCTTTTCTTGTTGTTGGATTGGTGGCTTGGGCCTCCCATTTTCATCACCGTCTGCCCGGGTAGTTCTTCTCGGTTAACTGGGACCCAGTCACTTTCCTCGTACTGTAGGCCTGCTGGTGCGAAATCCGAGTCAATCTCGATTATCGCTCCATCTTTCACCCTCTTTTCATCGAGTGCAAGGCTTACACCATTCTTAAAGTTCAAGACCAACCGCCCGTTCGACATTTCCCTGCGAAAAGACAAGGAAAAGGATCAGGGGCTGTACTAAGAACAAGAACATTAAGAAAATGTTTATTTAAAGATACATTTTTTTTATTTATATATATTTTTTTAAAATTTAACAGGAATGAAGTAGGATAAGATGAGGGAAGAGATTTTGATTTGAAAAAGAAAACAAGGAAAACTTAATTATCATGATTTTATTTATCTTAGCACATTTTATTATTTTTTGGGTTCGGACCCAATCATAAGTAATTACTTCGCCCGTGTTTCTTAGGGATGAAGATTTCATTCCTTCGAAACATCAGGTAGCGTAATACTTTTTCAAGTATCGTCCGTTGATCGGAAGCATATGTCGTTGTCCCTGGCAATTCACTAGCTGGTAGGAACCTCCCCGAGTATATCGCTTCAACCACAAACGGTCCTTCCCAAGTGGGTTCAAATTTTCCTCCTATCTTGCGGTGTGCGAGAATAGGTCTCTTGAGAACGAGAACTAAGTCACCAACTTTGAAGGTTCTCGGGCGGACCGGTTTGTCATGGGCTTGAACCATCTTAGCTTGGTATAGTTCTAAATTCCGTTGCGCTGCAAGTCTTTTCCCTTCCAAGCTTTCTAATTCTTCGAGTCGTAATGCGGCGTTTTCTTCGTCGTGATCTTTTTGCAACTCGCAATTCCGAGTGAAGGAAGCTGAACCTCTAAAGGTAACACCGCCTCGGACCCATACACCGGAGCGTAAGGTGTAGCTTGAGTAGGAGTTCCGAAGGTTGTCCGGTAGAGCCCATAAGGCTTCTAACAATTTCTCGTGCCAATTTCTCTTATTATCGTCTGGGGTTTTCTTTAAGATTTGAACGAGAGTTTTATTAAAAGCCTCGGCGAGACCGTTTGCTCTTGGGTAGTAAATTGTTGAGTATCGCCAGTCGATTCCGTGTCTCCTGACAAAATTGTTGATTTGTGTGCTTCTGAATGCTGACCCATTATCTGAGATGATCCTGCGCGGCACTCCGAAACGGTTGTCGGCATATTTTTAGGTTGTGTGTTTTATTTTGAAAAGTGGTCGCCTAACAGAAGTTGTCGGCAAATTTTTAATTTAGTTTAAATAAATAAATTGAAAAGTAGTATTTGATTTTGAAAATAATTTTAAGTTTGAAAAATTTTAAGATATGAAATCAAACTGATCTCACATCCCAAATAGTTTATATAAACGAATACCACACCACAAACCGTGTATCTATCCCTAAGGATAGACACATCGCTTGATGGTGGGGCTCGATTAAATAAACTAGAAGATTTGTGACATCCGTTTGGTCCGCGAACCAATTTTATAAGCCGACAAGTTTCCCCGCTTAATATGAAAACATTAAACAGGGTTTATATTACTCCGGGTTCTTTAAAATTCCCTATAAGGGCAAGCCCCTATAGTTAATTACATCTTAAGTGACGGGAATCACCTAAGAAAACTCTCGATAATAATCAATGATTCTGCTCTCAAGAATTTCAAAGTTTAAGGTTTTCAAAGATTGAATTTTGAAGTTTCAATAGGAATGGATCAAATTTTTGGAACATTTTGTTTTGTGAATCCAAAGGAAGAAAGGTAGGAGAAATCACTGATTCGAAGTGAACTTCGATAATTTCCCGACTATCCTATCATTTGGCTTGAATTTAGGAAAGTCCTAATGTTTATTTAGTATTTCAATCTTGTCAATCTTAATTAATTAGGGCTTATATTTGTATGATAAAATCAAACAAATAGCCTAGAAAATGTGAGGGTTTATATCGTATCGGACGACTACCTCGGAATCCTAAGACCTAGGTTAGGGCTTAATTTGCAATGCAAATGCCTAACGAAGAGTCGAGGATTTATGTTGCACTAGGCAAGCTACCTCGAAATCCTATGGTTTAGTTATTTAATTCTAAGAAATGTTTAGCTGATGTAGACTCGAGTTTTGCGATGACGATGGTCATGCCGCCCACCATGCTCCGAGCTCCTTGTTGTTGCAGAGGTTTAGTTTTAGAAATCATAAATCGGGGGATGAGAGAAGTGTTTTGGTTTAGAGAAAATCTTAATTTCCAAGTGTTTTTTGTGTTTTAATTAAAACAAATCTTAAAGTTGATTATAACGACACCGGTTAAGATCCCACGGTTCCATCCTTCCGGCATCGTTATTTTTATCGGATTCACTTAGTCCGTATGAATTTGCTAAACTCAACCGAATGAGTTCCACACTTTCATTTAGACCGTGGGAAATCCCGTTAGCAACACGTAGGTTACATCATCCGAGGTATTCCCGATCATCCAACGGGACGTTTTAATTTAGTTGCAATTGTAGTTTTGTGTTCGTTTGTGATTAAATTTTGAGTTGTTTTATATTTTGAAATGTTGTGGCGGTGAATTTTATCTTGCAATGACTTTTAACTTAATTTTGGTTTCGGTTTTAGGAGCTATCCTAAAGGTGTGGGTTTTCATGCAACCGTTGTTTTATCATGCAAGAAAAGTAAAATGCATTTGCAATAAAGTAAATTGCAAGAAAGTAAATTGCAAGAAAGTAAATTGCAAGAAAGTAAATCGCAATAAAATAAAAGCGTACCTGGAGGGTCTTCCCGTCATCCCAAGCTGCACTTAAAACACAATTAGAATATTTAAGCAAGTTCCTAGGTAAAGCTAAGGGAAAGGTTATGGTTTTCTACCAAATTCCTAATCCTATAGCTAGTCAACTCCTATGACGTCTGAGTTCTTTGTGTTTCAGTTTAAGGACGATTTTCTTCATCAAAGAATAATCAAATTCAATTGTTCTTAAAAATATCCTATCATATCGAGGAAGTGCTTAAGAAGGATCTTAAACATCTTTTCAATATTTCTAGAATTATTTTAAGTCCAAATGAATTTAATTATATAAATGAATCGATCGTCCGAGGTTTTCAAGTCTTGTTAACTCGCTTCAGTGAATCTAGGACATTCGAATATCCTATGAGTAAAGTAACACTCCATTTAATGTTTCATTTAGGAGTTACAATAATCAAAGCTTTCAAGGGTAAATTAGTATTCAAATGATTTGATTTAAGTTAAAGGGTTTAAATTTGGAATAGTGTTCAAGTTGCTTTATATTTAGTTTAATTTAATTTAATTTGATTTGATTTAACTTTAATTTAATTATTTAATTTAATTTAATTTAATTTAATTTAATTTAATTATTTAATTTAATTTAATTTTTTAATTTAATTTAATTTAATTATTTAATTTAATTTAATTTAATTGTTTGATTTAATTTAATTTAATTTTAATTAATTTAATTTAATTGTTTAATTATTTAATTTAATTTAATTATTTAATTTAATTTAATTTTAATTAATTTAATTTAATTGTTTAATTTAATTTAATTTAATTATTAAATTTAATTTAATCTTAATTTTAAATTTAATCTTAATTTAATTTATCTTTAATTTACTTTATTTTTAATTTTAATTGAAATTAAGTCTTTTAATATTTTAAATTTGAGTTATCATTTTAATTAAAAATTGAGTATTAGTTGATATAATTAATTTAGGGATTTTTTAAATTAAAGAAAAAATCTCTTCCTAATAAAGATCCCTTATTTTAATAATTCCAATTTTATTATTCTTCCAAATTTAATCTATTATTTAATTAAAGTTTAATCATTTTAAAATTATTTAATGGGTTTCTACCCTTTAATTATTTAAATTTCAATCATCCAAATCAGATTAGGATCAAATATTTTACTTGTTGATTTTTTATTAAACCTAAAGTTTTAATTAAGGATTAAAGATTTTAATTACCATTTTACCCTTTAAGCTTAATAATTTCATAACTCACTAAATTGAACTCAAATGAACTTGAAATTTTTATGTGACTTTACTCATATGTCAATAAAGACATGAGAGGAGAAAATGTGATTTTTCTGTATTTAATTTATTTATATAATTATTTTTGGTGGAAAATAGAGATTTTCAAGGAAAATTTGATAACATGACCAAGGAAAAGTTTCTGTCCTTAAGAAAATTAGGGGACATTCCTAATGACCAGAGAAGCACTTGGACCAATTTTGGTGATTTTTTGAATTATATTATTTTTATTATAATTATTTTGAGTTTTGGAGTGTTAATTAATTTAAAAATAAGATAAATGTTGAAAAATGGATTTTATATTTTTCAAAAATCTCTCTGATATTAAGGAAACCAGAGAAACAAATTTTGCAATTTTCTGATTTTTCTATGATTTATAATAATTATTTTAGTGAAAATGCTAGAAAATACATTTTTTTAATTTTAAAATTACCCTAGGGCTTTAAAATTTAATATCTCACTAAATAGACTTAGGAAAAATGTGGGATTTGTTCCTAAGTGATTAAAATTCAAAATGTGACATTTTGGTGAATTTTATTATTTTTGTGATTTTTATTATTTTTTAATTATTAAAAATATTAAAATATTATTAAAAATCAACTTTTTTAGAAAATTGAAATTTTAATTTTCTTGGGTTCCCCTGATATCAGAGAGGCTCCAAAACCAATTTGGTGAATTTTAAAAAATATTTTAAAAGTTATGAATTTTTAAAGTTTAAAATGGCTAAGTGGCTTAATCAACCCAATTAGTGGGGCTAACCAAGTCCAATCGACTTCAAATTTTTATGGTGGATTCCTCTGATCCTAAAGGTCAGTGGAGAATTGATTTCAAGTCAATTTGATGCCTGGTTAACTCTAATTAATTAAAGACCTATTTTAGGTGTTTAAGCCAATTAGGGTTAATCTGAGTGAATTAACTCAAGTCCTATTTTTCCTAGAGTTCTCTGGTCATAAAGAACATCACCAAATATTTCTAGAATTTATTTCACAACATGCTAATTTTTGGAATTAAAATACTCAAAACAGCGACATGCATTTGAAAAATAAATAACTTTTCATAGAGATGGCCTCGACCTTGGAAAATTCAGGGAATGTTCCCAAGTTCAGAGGCTTCAAAAGCCCTATGGTCTCATGCCATGGTGAATTGTATACATGCATGGAGAATTAAATGTATGCAGAGAGTAAATAAATCATAAAAAATAAAATACTTAATTAAATTAAATGATTTCTTTTCCACATTATTCTCCTCTCGTTCACCGAGCAAGAGGGTATTTTTATTTTATTTTTGTGATTTTTCTACACAGAGATATGAATTTTTGAAGTTTAGGAATTAAATAAATGAAAAATACCCTAATTTTCTATTTATCCACGCGGCGCCGCGTCAACCTCGGCAACTCCGAAACGCCGCGTGTCGCGCTCCCATTCGACGCCGCCATCCGAGTCAGCCGCCCCGGGCCCCGCGGTTCTCGTACCGTCTCCCGGTCCGACGCAATCCCGGCCGTCCGTGCGCGCGTGTATCGAATGGACGCGCATCCGTTCATCGTCCCCGAAGTGTTCTCACCCGAGAGCCGTCCACACTAAATCCCTAAGATCTCACTCGATTCTCAACGGATTTTCATGTTCTTATGCTTCTATGGATTCGTCTTGAAGAGACGAACACATCTATACGGCTAACATGCATTGAAACTAAGGCATTTGAAATGAGAATCTCCGTAAGCTCGGGATGAATAGTTAACTCATACCTTAGCTCGCAGAAGTGTGGCTTCGATCCGAGAGTTGTTGCACCTTCGATCGGGTCCCAGCAAGCTCCGCATGAAGTCTCCCGATCCGGTGAATTGCTCTAGCTATGAAAGTGACCACGCCCGATCACAAAGCTTGGAGGCCGGAGCAACTCGGGTGGCCTGGAGATGGGGCTTTCGGTGGGAAACTTCTCCTCTTGGTCCGGTGAAGGTGTAGGACCGATCAATTCGAGGATCGGCTCACCGCGGCAAAGTGTCCCGGTTTCTGGGTGGAATTTCAGCTGAGAAATCGGGCTCCGTCGGTGGGATTGTGGCAAATTGACACCTGGGATCAAGCTGCTCTCGGGATGGTGAAGGGTTTGAAACAATTTTGGCGTAGTTTCGGCAAGGTTTGTGCTTGGCTCCCCTTTGGTCGAGAGGGTGAGGGGTTTAAATCAGGAGAGGGTGGAAGGCCTCCTGTGGGGAGTTAGGGCTCGGGATCGACTCGCTCCGGTGAGGAGAAGATCGACCAATGGTAGCCACCGGGGATGGGGCGACTCGCCAAGTGAGAATTTCAATGTCGGCTCACATGTGAACTTTCGGCCATGGTGTTTTCCCGGCGGCTCGGTGGCCGGCCGGCCAGTGCATGGGTCACCCTCAAGGTCAGGTGGGTCGTGGCCGGAGGTTTGTGCAATCAATCGGCCATGGACATGTGTAAAGGCTTTGATCCAAAGTGGAATGGGGCATGGCTAGATTTGAACCTAAATGGGTCAACCCACCCATTTGGGCTAGGTGCACCACCCAAGGCTCTGGTTTCGGTCGAGGGAAAAGTGATTTGGCTCAGACATAATCGGTAGGGTCAAGTCACCATCCAAGCACGAATTAGGCTTAAGCATGGTTTAGTGGAAACATGGAAGTGGTTAATCACCTTTAGGAATTAAGGAAAGAGCCTCCTCCTTTTGCCCAAAATGGCATGGTGACATGTAAAGAGGCTCTTATGGCTTACATATGGCTTATGCATGGCTCTCATGGCTCCATTTGGCTTGGGAAAAGTAAAGTCGATTTCATGAAAATGGATTTAAGGAAAATTTTGGTATTTAGGGGTGATTTGGCATGAGGCTTGATTTGGAATTATTTGATGATGAATTTAGGACTTAGGGATGATTTTAATTGAAAGTATGATGAGGGGAAATGTCATATGGGCCTTGGAAGAATTTTGGGCTTTTTTGAAAGGGTTTTAGATGGGCTTTTAAGATGGATTAGGAAAGTGGGCTCTTGAATTTTAAAATGGATTTTGGGATGAAATTTTGTAAAGAGGTTGGGCCAAATAATTATTGGGTTTAGCTCATGGATGTGTCATGAGTGACTTGAAGCAAATTTGGGGTAGTTTGGACTTGAATTGGGTTGGATTTGAATTCTTTTGGTGAATGGGCCAATGTAGGTCAAATTGGGCTAACTTGGGCCAATGTTGGGCTAGGGTTGAAATTGATGTAAAATAAATATTAAGAAATGTTTATGGGAGTGTTTCAAAGAGGTTTTGGCTTTGGTTGGGTTTTAATTTTGAGGTTTGGGCCTATTTGGGTTAGATTTGGGTTTAGGTCAAAATTGGGCTTTTGATTTTGGGGTTGAATTCGAGTGGGGTTTGGGTCAAAATCTTGGGCAAATCATGTTAGTGTTTTGTTTATGAGGATGTTAAGGAAGGTTTAGAAAAGATTTGGGGTTAATTGGAGTTGAATTGGGTTAGTTTGGGCTAAGTTTGGGTCATGGGTCCAAATTCGGCTTTAAGGCCCAAAGTGAAATTGATCCAAATGTCAATCAAATTGGACTTGGATTTGGTCTAAATTGGTATTGGGAATGTTGAATTGAAGTTTAGAATTGAATTGGACCAAAATTGGGGTCAATTGGGTATGTTTGGTTTGACATCGGGTCCACTTTGGGTTAAAATGGAGTCAATTTGGGGGTTTTGACAAAAGTAGGGTAAATTGACAAAATTGGCCCATGGTGTAGTTGGACAAAATGAAATTGGGAATATTTGGGATTTTCTGGAATTTTCTGGGAATTTTCTGAATTTTTGGATTTTTAGGCCGAGAAGGGTATTTTGGGTATTTGGAGGGTATTGGGGGTATTTTTGGAATTTTTGGTATTTTTGGGTATGGATGATCAATTTGAGTGATGTGGAGGTGTTTGGGATTGATTTTGGAAAATTTTAGGTAATTTGGAGATTTTGCAAAAATTTGGGTAATTCGAGGTTTTGGGTAGGTTTAGTAGGTGTAGGGTCTCGGGTCAAAATTGAAAATTTGGGAAATTGAAGATTGGGTGAATTTGGGTGGGGTGAAATCATTTTAGTTGAGCCATGAAGCCATTTCAAGCCCATAGTGAGCCATGAGAGGACTCATTCGAGGCATTCACTATGTTGTTCCTAACCCTCTTAGCGCAGGGCTTAGGGGTTAAGGACCATCCATGTGAATCACCCACATGAGTCGGGGAGGTTAAGTTGGGTATGGGTGTGGTTTTAGGAAGTGTGTGGAAATGTAGTGTGTAAGTGTAATGTAAGTCAGCCCCTCATCGCACTGTGCCACCTGTAGGCAGTCCTAAGGCCAAAGAGTCCTATAGAACTCATCCTTTAAACTTCCACATTTGATTTCAACCCTCTAGGTGATTAGGGGTCTATAGTCAAGTTTGTGGAGTTTGCGAGGAGTTTAGAAGTGGTTTGAATTTCTAAAAGGCGGGTCCCAATTCTAGTCCTCTAAGATAGTCAAAGGAAAAGCCTAAGGCTAGATCCTAAGCACTAAAAGAAGAAGAGGAAGACCTCATCAAAATGAGGTCAACAAATGAACCCCCAATAGGTGTGGTGAGCCGACGGAGCACACCGCGCGTATCGGTGTTGACCGAAGCGATCAACAAAACCAACACGGATGTCCAAGTGACGAACTTGAGACGAAGTAGAAGAGTTTCGCACGGGGAGGTCAAGTATATCTCCGGAACCTGAGATTCTTGAACTCTCGCTGGGGAAAGGAAAAGGAGGTGAATCCCAAATCACATGATCTGGGGGAATTTCGATTTAGATTTTATTTTGTTTCAATTTATGTTTTGATGTGTGAGTTTAAATTTTAGTTCGGAGTTTCAATTTAGATTGAAGTTTATCAAAATTAATTCGAGGGATTCGATTTGAAATGAAAATTGGAGTTTCGAGGTTTTAGATGTAACATCTCCAACCTCGAAAGAAAATTGAATTGATTAGATTGAATCGTTGCAATGAGAAGATATCTCGTAGCAAAGTGGTGTCGGATGTAAAATCCTTAACCTCAAGAGTTTGATTTTGATGTGATGTATTTCATTGCGATAGGGAAAGATCCTAAAGCAATGCGTCTCGAATGTAAAATCCTCGACCCAAAAGTTGAATTTCGATGTATTTCAAAGGCAATAGGAAGAGAATCCTAGCAAAGGCGCATCTGGATGTAAAATCCTCGACTCAAAAGTTTGAATTTTGATGTATTTCAGATGCAAGATAGAAGAAGTAATCCTAAAGCAAGAGTGCAATCTTGGATGTAAAATCCTCGACTCAAAAGTTTGAATTTCGATGTATTTCAGATGCGATAGGAAGAGAATCCTAAAGCGATGCAGTCTTGGATGTAAAATCCTCGACCCAAAAGTTTGAATTTTGATGTATTTCAAGGTCGACAGAAGAGAATCCTAAAGCAGTGCGATCTTGGATGTAAAATCCTCGACCCAAAAGTTTGAATTTTGATGTATTTCAAAGTGCGATAGGAAAGAGAATCCTAGCAAGCGGTGAGTCTTGGATGTAAA
This sequence comes from Papilionanthe hookeriana x Papilionanthe teres, assembly GCA_022702705.1. Taxonomy (NCBI): domain Eukaryota; kingdom Viridiplantae; phylum Streptophyta; class Magnoliopsida; order Asparagales; family Orchidaceae; genus Papilionanthe; species Papilionanthe hookeriana x Papilionanthe teres. Next base: position 19,569 of record JAKZJZ010000738.1, read on the forward strand.
ATCCTCGACCCAAAAGTTTGAATTTTGATGTATTTCAAGGCAATAGAAAAGAATCCTAAAGCAAGTGCAGCTTGGATGTAAAATCCTCGACCCAAAAGGTTGAATTTTGATGTATTTCAAGTGCAACAGGAAAAGAATCCTAAATACAGTGCATCTTGATGTAAAATCCTCGACTCAAAAGCTTGAATTTCGATGTATTTCAAAGGTACAGAAGAGAATCCTAAAGCAAGTGCAGCTTGATGTAAAATCCTCGACTCAAAAGGTTTGAATTTTGATGTATTTCAAAGGCAACAGAAAAGGATCCTAAAGGCAAATTTGGATGTAAAATCTCGACCCAAAAGTTTGAATTTGATGTATTTCAAAGGTAACAGAAGAGGATCCTAAAGCAAGGCACTTGATGTAAAATCCTCGACCCAAAAGTTCAATTTCGATGTATTTCAAAGGCAATAGGAAAATAATCCTGAAGCAGCATAGCTTTATGATAAAATCCTGACCCAAAAGGTTCGATTCGGAGCATTCGATTCGAGATCCGGAAGAAATCGAATTTGAATTTGATCGAGACTCAAGTCTGGAAAGATCGAATTCGAATTTTGGAAATTGGAAGGATGAGTTCAACTCGATCGAAATTCGATTTAAGATTTGATTCAGATTTGGAAGATCAAGTTCAAACTCGATCGAGATTGGATTCGGAATTCGATCGAGGATTCGATTTCGAAATTTGTAAGGATGGAATTCGATTTCGAAGTTCTGGAATAGGATGGAATTCGAGATTTGTGTTGATTTCGCTTATCTTTTAATGGTTCAAATTTTATTTTATTGTTTATTTAATGTTCATGTGAACTTGGTGTTTGTCATTTTTAGATTTTTTTTTTTATATATTTTTTTTTATTTAACAGAAATGAAGTAGGATAAGATCAGGGAAGAGATTTTGATTTGGAAAAGAAAACAAGGAAAACTTAATTATCATGATTTTATTTATTTTAACACGTTTTATTATTTTTTTAGGTTCGGACCCAATCATAAGTAATTACTTCACCCGTGTTTCTTAGGGATGAAGAATTCATTCCTTCGAAACATCAGGTAGTGTAATATTTTTCAAGTATCGTCCGTTGATCTGAAGCATATGTCGTTCTCCCGGCAATTCACTACCGGTAGAACCCTCCCGAGTATACTCGGCTTCAACCACAAACCGTCCTTCCTAAGTGGGTTCAAATTTTCCTCCTATCTCTGCAGTGTGCAAGAATAGTGTCTCGAGAACGAGAACTAAGTCACCAACTTTCAAGGTTCTCGGCACTCGCATTGTCATGGGCTCGAACCATTTTAGCTCGCATAGCTTCTAAATTCCGTTGCGCCGCAAGTCTTTTCCTTCCAAGCTTTCTAATTCTTCGAGTCGTAATCCGGCGTTTTCTTCGTCGTGATCTTGTTTGCGACCGCACTCCGAGTGAAGGAAGCCGAACCTCTAAAGGTAACATCGCCTCGACCCATACACCAGCAGCGTAAGGTGTAGCTCGAGTAGAGTTCCAAGGTTGTCCCGTGAGGCCCATAAGGCTTCTAACAATTTCTCGTGCCAATTTCTCTTATCATCGTCCAAGGTTTTCTTTAAGATTCTGAACGAGAGTTTTATTAAAAGCCTCGCCGAGGCCGTTTGCTCTGGGTAGTAAATCGTTAAGTATCGCCAGCCGATTCCGTGTCTCCCCGACAAAATCGTGGATTTGTGTGCTTCTCGAACGCCGACCCATTATCCGAGATGATCCCGCGCGGCACTCCGAAACTGGCAGACAACTCGGTTCGAAAAACCGCAAAGACGTGGTGTGCTTTCACTTCTCTGGCGTGGAACCGCTTCCGCCCACTTGGAAAAGTAATCCGTAGCCGCAAGAATGAAGCGATGTCCTTGCAAGATGCGTGGTTCTACCTGACCCACTATATCCGTGCCCCAACATTCAAATGGCCACGACGCAATTGTCGGAAAGCGCACATCTGGAGGTCGTGTAGAACCACCCGCGCACTCGCATCGGTGACACCTCGCGATTTTCATGCGCCTGGCCATCATCGAGGGCCGTAAGCACTCTGGGCCTTTTAATTTTCATCTTCATTTTCGGACCCGACCGGTGAGCGCCATGCAGTCCCGAATGTACCTCTTTAACAATCTCACGGCCTCGTACCCGCTCAGTGCACCTCACCACATTCGATCAAAAGACCTTCTCGTATAATGTGTCGTTTATTAATGCGTAAGGCGTAGTTCTCTCGATCCGCATGTCAGCCGACCCATCGGCTCCGGTAGCCTTCCCGTTCATGCGCAGCTCATCAACGGCCGTCGCCAATCTTCCGTGTTTTCACGTCACGTCGCAACCGATTCTTTTCTTCGCCGATTCGTGTATCGTGTCCATGTCGAGCCGCGATAGGACTCGACGTCCGCGAACCGACACTTCCAACCGATTCATCTCGCAAACATGTAAACTCTTTTGCGAGATTCGGCTAAAGCATCCGCTAAAGCATTCTCTTTCTAGGAATTTCGTAGATCGTCACATTCGAATATGTTCCAACGAATCAGACAAGCATACCAAGCGATTGTCTCGAGCTTCGGTTTAGAATTCGCACCGTCCCACATCCGTCGAATGATTGAACCGTGAATCCCCGCAGATGTCGATGTCCGTTATCCCCATTCGAATGGTTAATTCCAATCCCGTTATGAGGGCTTCGTATTCTCCGCTTCGTTGCTCGTGACACCTGCTCGTCAAGTGGTAGGAATATCTTAACATCCCCCGCTCCGCAGTTATAAAGATTAGCCCGATTCCCCGCCTTACCGGCACTATCACTTGCGATTCTTCGTCTTTCAGAAGCTGAAGATGCTCCGTCAAAATATAATTCCCAACGTCGATCGTCAAGGTCTTCTAGGTTCATTATTTGTTCATCCGGCGCATCGTCATCGGAGGAGATTCTGCCCAAGAAGGATGTGCCGCGAGGAAGTCCGCTAAGACTTGTCCCTCACGCACGCAGGCACGAAAGTCGTATCGAATCGCAATAATATCATCGACTCATCCGGCAAGTCCGTCGAAAGTGTCGACGAGTCATCAAGTATCGTGAATGGATCAAACTTCGAAATCAAGTCGATCTTACGAGAAAGCATGTAGTGCCCGAGCTTTCGAGCGCGGCGAAGATCGGGGCCAAACAATGCTTTTCAATTGCGGGATACCTTAATCTGGCCGGAAGTAAACGGCGCTTAAGGTAGTAGAAAGAGCATTTTCTCTTACCCTCATCATCGACTCTGCCAACATGGCTCCGAGAGAGTCATCTAAAGCCGCTGTGCAAAGTATCACGGCCTCACCCGAGACTCGAGGTCGCGAAGACATGAGGTGTCATTAAATATTGTTTAATGTCTTCGAAGACCTTCTCGGCATTTCTCTTCCCAAATAAATTCGGCGTCCTTTTTAACTAGTGCCGAGAAAGGCCGACACCTACTCCGACAGTTCGAGATAAAGCGTCGAAGATATGCCAACTTCCCCTCGAAAAGATCGTAGTTGTTTTAAGGTTTCTCAGAGGCGCATTTCTAAGATGGCTTTAATCTTCTCTCGGGTCGATTTCAATTCCACGATGCTCTGACAACGAATCCTAAGAATTTCCTGGAGTGCGACGCCGGTGCGCATTTTAAGGATTCATCTTAAGGTTAAATTGTCTTAATCGTTCGAAAACAATTCTCAAATCATACGGTGGTTTTCCTTTACTTCGTCAATGACGACATCGTCCACGTAAAGACTCGACTCGATTCGTGGACGAGATCATCAAAAATTCTTGTCATCGTCTTTCGTAAGTCGCTCCCTGCGTTCTTCGATCCGAATGGCATCATCGTGTAGCAGAAATACTCCGATCGGCGTTCGAATGTTGTAAGCTTTTCATCTTCTGAGCCATTTTTATCCTGCTAGTATCCTGAAGATCCATCCATGAATGAGGAATATTTCATGTGTCGAAGCAAATATCGATCATCGCCCGGAATCGGTAGCAGGGAATTCATCTTTCGGACATGCCTCGTTTAAATCTCTCGAAGTCCACACAAATTCTAATCCGACCATTCTTCTTCGACCGGCACCACATTGAGCAACTGTGCTCCGGTATTGTTCTTCACGTTGACAAATTTAGCGTCTATTAGCTTTTTAACTTCTGCCACGACTTGCTGTTCGATTTTTAGACGCATTCTTCTCGGGACCTCGTCCGACGGACGTGAGCAGATCCACTCCAGCCTTGCGGACCGCAACCTCCGGGGCTAACCCCGGCATTTCATCGTAGCTCCAAGAAAAATGCAGCCTTTAAATTCCATTAATAACGATCGATTATTTATTCTGAGTCTTCTTTATCGAGTAAGGAGCTAATAAAGGTAGGTCCAGTGCTCTCGTGCACCTAAGTTAACTTCCGTTAACTCATCTATCGTGGATTTAATTTCTTCTTCGAATTCTCGTGAAAGCGTCTCCACTCAGAATCTTCGAGTTCGTCCGGTAGCTCTATGGCAGCTATCGGACTTGCAAGTGACAACTACAAAGTTCAACGCATCGTCAACCGACCCTACCGTGCCGAATCCGAGTCCATACTATGACCGAAGTACGACCGAGTTATTCCATAACTTTTCAAAATGCCGCGATCGGGCCTTTTGTCCATCGTCGAGGTAAGAAACCACGTTGAATTAAATTTCAACACAGGAGAGTACCACTCAAAAGGTAATTCCATTAATTCGATGAAGTGACATCTTCGAATTAGTACATTATTTTCAGTTTTGGAGGAAGAAGCACCACCGTGAGAATTCGATCGTCCCGCACCGTCATTACGCATCCTTTCGACCACCATACCCTCGATCTTGCTGTGATCGGATCGTGGGTTAGGGTCATGGTGCGACGTACATAGTGGTTAATCTTCTCGCACATCGATTCGTATTCTTCGTTCTTTTCATCTTCGAGGGAGATCTTCGTATCGCGCTTCTTCTTCGACTTATCAGTCGTCATTTTTGCTTTGATTTTTCTTCTTCGCAACTATCATCCCAATCAACATCGATGGTCGGTTTCTCCGTCCAATCGTCCTAGCGTGCCCTACCACGACCTCGCTCCCCGCCGACCTCGGATGCGAGTCGGTGGAGAAACCTTCACCATCTCGCCGAGGTGAGCAGTGAGCGACCGTCGGACTAGAACTTCGTGTTCTTCGTTGTCTCGAACTTTCGCTCCATTTGTTATGGTATCTCCTGAGAAGATTGTTTTCTTCTGGCGTGCACAATAAGCCGCATCTTCATGGATTCCAATTTCATGTACGGAGAATGGTCAGAAGTCACCTTTCGATGCACTCGTTCCCCTCCATCGTAGCATTCGATGCACTCGGTGTAGAGATGATGGTACCATCCTCGTTTGCCACGGTATCCATGGTCGGCCCCAAGAAAGCGTCGAACGACGTTTCGAATCGATTATGTGAAATTTCGTGTTGTCTTTCGCTAAGTCACCTGGCCTTCATCGCAGCGTTATCGACCCGAGGGCTCTTTCTCCTTTCCTGGTCGAATCCTCTTAATAACATTTTGTCATCTTCTGAGCCCGCGAGCATCACTCTCAAGTATGCTAGCGTTCGAAGACTCATTATATCGATCGATGCTCCCGGATCCACCAATACTCCTGAGAGCGTGAACTTCCCAATCGAGAATCGAAATGTGCAACTGGCCTGTCGTGATCCATTGTCCTAAGTAGAGTCATTGTCCGTGAAGGTAACACTCCGTTCGCTTTAACGAGCAACCTCATCTAGCGGAATCTCCGCCATTCGAGCTAAGCAAATTTCCTGATCAAGCAAGGCCTCGATCGCAGCTTCCTCATCTCCTTCGGATAAGATGAGAGCATCGTAAATGCTCGGGCCTGGGTCGGTAGTTTCCTAAGATGGGCTAAGCACGTCGTAGTCCACTTTGTTTCCATGCGTCTCGCTTCTTCTCGAACGGGTATGTCTTCCGCCTGGCTGGTTCTTCGAACAACCACCGCTTTCCTTCGTCTTTCGGACTCCATTCATGGAGGCAGAACTTTTCCACTTCTGAAGCCGACTTCCGTAATTTCTTCCGAATCTAGTGCCGAGTTTGCTCGTGTCTCCTCCCCGACCCGAACGACCGGCTCTTCCGGATTATCTTCCAAATCAAGGCTCTAACTCTATCGTGAACCGGAGCTCCTCGAAACTCACGTATAGATCCGCTGCTTCGTCGAACTCTCGTAGCCTCCTCGACGGATGCCTTCTTCGCTCATTTCGATCGTCGAGATCTCGTATGATTCGAGAATTGTTGCTTCGGATATCGAAATCGACGCCCCGATTGCCGCTAGTCATACGTAATCGTTAGAAATGGGGCCACAAACGTAGCCAACGCCATCACCCTTATCATTATATGATCCCACCGAAGTGAGCAGCATAATCATACAAAATCAAAGGTTCGAGGGATTTCTTCCCCGACCTGAAACAACTATCCTAGGATAAGCAGCCCCTAGCCCAGCCTCAGAATCCCTGCCCTCTTCTTCGTCAATTTTTCTTCTCTTCGATTGTCTCTCGTCGAGGCGGTTCTTCTATCGCAAGTGATAAGACTGCTTAACTGTGTCTCGAACTCGAATCGAAGCTCGCACCGGCAGTCTCTGATGTCGTCTAAAATCTTCTTCGAAGATCTCGTCCTGTGCGTGGCACCATCCATCGGTCGCCATTGCTAGTGGATCTATCGAATGATGGGATCGGTCGAGATAACATCGACGAACCTCCTTTCCGGGGTTCCTTCATGTACTCCTTCGGATTGTTATACTTCCTTTCCGAAGGTTGTCGCCGAGCCAACTTCGAAGGTAATGCGCTTCTTCTATCTCGTGCCCAAGCATCCGATGGCAGGGCAAAAGTCGGGATCACCTTTCCGTCGACTTCCTCCGGTCTTCGTTCAAGCACTGAAATCCGAGTTTTCATTAAGCTGCCGAACATCTTGGCAATCGTTTCATTCTTCGAATCTCGATATTCTCTGCTCGTGCTCCCTCAATGTACGTCGGTGACGAGACTTCAGTTGCTCATACCGTGGAGACGACCGATTAGCCGGACCGGTTGCTGTAATTCTTGTTGTGGTTGCTACACTGCTCTTGTGGCATTCAGACGGTTGTTCGCCTTCGTCAACCACCGCAACGATCCCGGATTTCTTTCGAAAGTCTTCACCGCTTCCGCTCGTCCGTCTGGTCTGCAAAACTTAATTGCTTCGCCTCTTCGTAAGCCTCCGGCCTCAGCTAACAACTTCTCAAAAGTCTTAATAAAGGAATCCTCGAGGAGAAGTGCTATCTGGCCGTGAATGCTTTTAAGCAAGATGCCAACCGCATGTTGTTCTCAGCAATGTGGTTCACACTTCATGCTTAAATTTCTCCATCGAAGTATGTAATCCACTGTAGTTTCATTCGGCTCTTGTTTCTCTACCACTAAATCACTTATAGCTGATGTGGTGCCGAGCCCGCAAATCGCTTAATGAAGAGGCTCTCTAGCTTCCGAGAATGTCTCTGCCGCATCCGCTGGGCAATTCCGCATACCAAGCCGAAGGCGATCCCCGATAGCATCGCTAACGAACTCGTCGAAGAGTGGCCGCATCGCTCCCGCCGCATTGCAACAACCGGCACGAAAGTGTGCAACATGCCGTCTGGGGTTCCTTGCCCATCGAAGGTCTTAAACGTAGGTGGTACGAAGTCTTTCTGCATCGATCGTACGAATTCTTCCGGCAAGGTCCACCCGTCCGAATAGATGTCCCGTTCTTCGATCGTGCTGGGGCTTCTCGCACTCCGCTCGCTTCTACCAAGTTCTCGATATCCTTTTCGTGATCATACTTCGTGTTGTATCCTTTTTCACCGTGTCATCCCCATCGACGGATGTAATCTCCTTCCCTCCGTCTACGATGTGAATGACTTCGCGGGTGTCTCTCATGTGGCCGTACTCGACTTCGGAGAGTGGCCGGAGCCATGGCCATCTCTTCCATCCTCTTCGCCATTCGAGCGATCGTGTCGTCCTTTTCCTCGAAGCCGTTCCTTCACCGCCCGTGCCTCCTCTTCGCTGCGCCAGGAGCACCTCGAGAAGCCGATGAAGCTCGTGTCTCAACCATGCCGATTTCTCGCATATTCGTCGTCCATGAATCCCGATGAGTCGATCTCATCTCCGAACTTTTCTTCTCTTTCTTTTGCCAACCGCTCCGACGTCTGCTCTCAACTTTTCCACGGCATCTTCGCACGAGCTTCGTGTATCTTCGGTTGTCATGCGATGGCTACTGCCGGTCCTTTTTCACGAGTCCCCTTCATCGCAGTTAGCCGCTTCTTCTGATTCAAGCCTCCCGGCGAGACTTTCTCTCTCGGCCGCTCGTTTCAATCTCAATCGCCCCGTAGAGTGGGACGCCACACCATCCTTCTAAGCAAACAGGTCTAGGGACCGCATGGTCCGTCTGCCAAATGCCGGAAGGTGGTATCCTCCCTAATCCGTAATCCCCGATACTACGACAGCAGGCTAGCCTTCATTCTCTCGTCGGTTTTCTATCACGACGACGGCTCTACTCGGGCCCAAGACGGGATTCGACCGGCACCCGTCCTATCCTTCGTAGCACCTCCGACACGGCGGCTTCTTCCTTTGCTGCTTTTCTACCAAAGTTTGCGCCGAGCAAACTGGCGTAGTTCTAGTTCTTTTCGTTGGCCATCGTTGTAGCATGCGTCGAGGAATGTGCGCAATCTTGCGAACATTCTCCCCCATCCTCTCGCGGCGAGAGGGGATGAAACCCGCTTCCTCCCAAAAGTGGTAGTGTAGTCAGCAGCAGGTGTATATTCGGTAGCGGTGTATATTCCAGCAACTCCGGAATTCCCTCCAGAAGGCAATCTTGCACAACTCGGCTTCCCCGGCGATCCTTCTATTTCTATTTCTTCTTGGGTCTGCTGTCCGAAGGAATCTTCGAATCGGACCCGATTTCGAAGACCGAAGGTCTTACAGAAGATCCGTACCTCCACGTAGAATGATGCTGATCATGCAGCTCGGATTCCTTTCCCCTTTGATCTGCTGGCGTGTGCAGCAAGTGCAAACAACTGCGATCCAGCGAGGGTAAGGAGAATCAGGCCCTTCCCGTGACAAGAAGATTCTCCTCCTAATGCGACCCTCGCAGTGGGAGGAAACCCCGGGCCGCACCCAAGGTCGAACTCGCGCTGGTTCTCCGGGCCTTCAGATACCTTGTTCGCACACAAAGAGGGAGACGTCGGCGGACCTCGACGTTCGTGTTTGCAAATCTCGTCCAAATCGGATGACCCCATCGTCGGTAAGTCTCATCCTATGCATGGGCCGAAGCCCAACTGTCGGCAGAAGGAGAAAATCGCCTGGGCTTCCATTTCGGCAAGATGCACTCCGTCTGGCTGGCCCCAAGTTATGCTTCTTTTCTTCGGTGACGAAAAGAAAGGAATTAAAAGAGTCCGAACTTATTCTTTGTTCATGTATTTATAAAAAAGAATCATTTGTTAAAAGAATCACTTATTGTGAGGGTTCGTTTATTTAGAACTGAATGTTCAAAGGTGCAGAGAAGGTAAGGAATCCGATTCAGAAGGAAAAGAAAGTCTTAAGCCGACTTCCCGACTCGAAGGATCACTCCTAAACTAACACCTATCTGGGTCCACCCCACCTCATAAATGAGGTAAAGGATCTCGAACCCTCCGTTTGGGGGTGTCTAAACAAATGGCTCCTAAATCCGAGAGAATGTCGGCTATACTTGCTCAAGATATGAAATGAACATAGTATTCCAACGGAAAGAAGGTAGTTTGATCCACAGGACATGGATACATCTACCGATTTCGGTGCTGCACTATTTCCGACTATAAATTGAGAGAGGAATAGTCCCTCACGGAGTCGCCGTAAGTTCGTCGGCATATTTTTGTGCTGTATTGTATTTTAAAAGCGGCCGCCTAACGTAGTCGTTTCAGCGAATTTAAATTTTAAATTTAATTTAAATATATATATATAATTTAGAAAGTAGTATTCGATTTTGAAAATAATTTTAAATACGAGATTAAACCGATCTCACATCCCAAATAGTTTATATAAACGAGCACCGCACCATAAATCGTGTATCTATCCCTAAGGATGTACACACCGCTCGATGGTGGGGCTCGATCAAATAAACTAGAAGTTTTCGTGACATCCGTTTGGTCCGCGAACCAATTTTATAAGCCGGACAAATTCCCCGCTTAATATGAAAGTATCAAACGTGGTTTATATTACTCCGGTTCTTTAAAATTCCCTATAAGGGCAAGCCCCTATAGCTTAATTACATCTTAAGTGACTCGGAATCACCTAAGAAAACTCTCGATAATAATCAATAATCTCGCTCTCAAGAATTTCAAAGTTTAAGGTTTTCAAAGATTAAATTTTGAATTTTAATAAGGAATGGATCAAATCTGAACATTTTGTTTCGTGAATCCAAAGGAAGAAAGGCAGAGAAATCACCGATTCGAAGTGAACTTCTGCAATTTCCCGACTATCCTATCGCTTCGCTTAAGTTTAGAAAGTCCTAATACTTATTTAAATGTTTTGATCTTGCTAATTTTAATTAATTAGGGCTTATATTTGTATGATAAAATCAAACAAGTAAAGTTCTAGAAGATGCGTAGGTTTATTGTCGTATCTTGACGACTACCTCGGAATCCTAAGACCTGCTAGGGCTTTAATTTGCAATGCAAATGCCTAACGAAGAGTCGAGGATTTATGCCGCACTGCAGCAAGCTACCTCGGTTAGCCCATGGCTCGGTTATTTAATTCTAGTGAAAGTTTCGTCGAAGTAGTTCAAGTTTTGGCCGACGAACGATACCGTGCCGCCCACCATGCTCCAAGTTCCTCGTCATTGCAGTAGGTTTAGTTTTAGAAATCATAAATCGTGAGATGAGAAAAATGTTTTGCTTTAGAGAAGTCTTAATTTCCAAGTGTTTTTTACGTTTTAATTAAAAACAAATCTTAAAGCTCGATTATAACGACACCTGCTAAGATCCCACTTGTTCCATCCTTCCGCATCATTATTTTTATCGGATTCACTTAGCCCGTATGAATTCGCTAAACTCAACCGAATGAGTTCCACACTTTCATTTAGACCGCTGAAAATCCCGCTAGCAACACGTAGGTTACATCATCCGAGGTATTCCCGATCATCCAACAAGTGACGTTTTAATTTAGCTGTAATCGTAGTTGTGTTCCGTTTCGCATTAAATTTCGAGTTGTTTTATATTTCGAAATGTCGTGCGGTGAATTTTATCTCGCAATGACTTTTAACTTAATTCGCTTCAGCTTTTAGTGGACTATCCTAAAGGTGTGGGTTTTCATGCAAACCGGTTGTTTTATCATGCAAGAAAAAATAAAGTACATTCTGTAAGAAAGTAAATCGTAAGAAAGTAAATTGCAAGAAAGTAAATCGCAATAAAAAATAAAAGCGTACCCTGGAGGGTCTTCCCGTCATCCCAAGCCGCACTTAAAACACAATTAGAATATTTAAGTAAGTTCCTAGTAAAGCTAAGGGAAGGGTTATGGTTTTCTACCAAATTCCTAATCCTATAACATATCAACTCTTACGACGTCTGTGTTCTTTGTGTTTTTTTTGTTTCGAGGACGATTTTCTTCATCAAAGGACAATTAAGCCCAATTGTTCTTATAAATGTCCTATCATATCGAGTGAAGTGCTAAGAGTAATCTTAAACATCTTTTCAATATTTGCTAGGATCGTTTTAAGTCCAAATGAATTTAATTATATAAATGAATCGATCGTCCGAGGTTTTCAAGTCTTCGTTAACTCGCTTTCAAATAACTGTGACATTCGAATATCCTATGAGCTGACGTAACACTTCATTTGATGTTCCATTTGTGAGTTATAATAATCAAAGCTTTCACGGTAAATTAGCATTCAAACGATTCGATTTAAGTTAAAGGGTTTAAATTTGAATAAATGTTCAAGTCGTTTTACATTTATTTTCTAATTCTTTATGGTCTTAATAGCATGTTATATTTAATTCAACTTAATTTAATCGAGTTTTAATTTAATTTAATATAGTTCAATTTAATTTGATTTGATGTTTAATTTAATTTGATTTGATTTAATTTAATTTAATTATTTAATTTAATTTAATTTAATTTAATTGTTTAATTTAATTTAATTTAATTATTTAATTTAATTTAATTTAATTGATTTAATTTAATTTAATTTAATTATTTAATTTAATTTAATTTAATTATTAAATTTAATTTAATTTAATTTAATTGTTAAATTTAATTTAATTTTAATTTAATTTAATCTTTAATTTACTTTATTTTTAATTTTAATTAAAATTTTAAAAGAGTTTAATAATTTAATTAAGTCTTTTAATATTTTAAATTTGAGTTATCATTTTAATTAAAAATTGAGTATTAATGATATAATTAGTTTAGGGATTTTTAAATTAAAGAATAAATCTCTTCCTAATAAATATCCCTTATTTTAATAATCCCAATTTATTATTCCTCCAAATTTAATCTATTATTTAATTAAAGTTTAATCATTTTAAAATTATTTAATGGGTTTCTACCCTTTAATTATTTAAATTTCAATCATCCAAATCGATTAAGATCAAATATTTTACTTGTTGATTTTTTATTAAACCTAAAGTTTTAATTAAGGGTTAAAAGTTTAATTACCATTTTACCCTTTAAGCTTAATAATTTCATAACTCACTAAATTGAACTCAAATGAACTTGAAATTTTTATGCGACTTCACTCATATGTCAATAAAGACATGAGAGGAGAAAATGTGATTTTTCTCGTATTTAATTTATTTATATAATTATTTTTGGTGGAAAATAGAGATTTTCAAGGAAAATTTAATAACATGACCAAGGGAAAGTTTCTGTCCTTAAGAAAATTAGGGGACATTCCTAATGACCATGCAGAAGCACTTGGACCAATTTTGGTGATTTTTTGAATTATATTATTTTTATTATAATTATTTTGAGTTTTGGAGTGTTAATTAATTTAAAAATAAAATAAATGTTGAAAAATGGATTTTATATTTTTCAAAAATCTCTCTGATATCAAGGAAACCAGAGAAGCAAATTTTGCAATTTTCTGATTTTTCTATGATTTATTATAATTATTTTAGTGAAAATGCTAGAAAATACATTTTTTTTAATTTTAAAAATTACCCTAGTGGCTTTAAAATTCAATATCTCACTAAATAGTACCTAAGAAAAATGTGGGATTTGTTCCTAAGTGATTAAAATTCAAAATGTGACATTTTGGTGAATTTTATTATTTTTGTGATTTTTATTATTTTTTAATTATTAAAAATATTAAAATATTATTAAAAATCAACTTTTTTAGAAAATTGAAATTTTAATTTTCTTAGGTTCTCCCGATATCGAGAGGCTCCAAAACCAATTTGATGAATTTTTGAAAGGTATTTTAAAAGTTATGAATTTTTAAAGTTTAAAATGGCTAAGTGGCTTAATCAACCCAATTAGTGGGCTAACCAAGTCCAATCGACCTCAAATTTTTATGGTGGATTCCTCTGATCCTAAAGGTCAGTGGAGAATTGATTTCAAGTCAATTTGATGCATGGTTAACTCTAATTAATTAAAGACCTATTTTCAGTGTTTAAGCCAATTAGGGTTGTTTTAAATGAACTAAGTCAAAACCTATTTTTCCTAGTGGTTCTCTGGTCATAAGCAACATCACCAAATTTTCCTAGAATTTATTTCACAACATGCTATTTATTGGAATTAAAATACTCAAAACAGTTGACACTGAACTTGAGAAATCAAGAACTCTTCATAGGATGGCCTCCGACTTTGGAAAATTCGTGGAATGTTCCCAAATTCGTAGGCTTCAAAAGCTCTATGGTCTCATGCCATGATGAATTGTATGCATGCATGGAGAATTAAATGTATGCAGAGAGTAAATAAATTATAAAAAATAAAATACTTGATGAAATTAAACGATTTCTTTTCCACATTATTCTCCTCTCGTTCACCGAGCAAGAGGGTATTTTTATTTTATTTTTGTGATTTTTCTACACAAAGATATGGATTTTTAAAGTTTCGATATTTAATAAATACATTAAATACCCTATTTATCTACTTCATCCACGCCGCGCCAGCGAAACATCTGCAGCCTCCGAAGGGGTACGTGTCGCGCCGCGATCGGGCGCCGCCATCCGAGTCATCCGTCCCGGCCCCGGCGGCTCACGTAACATTCCCCGGTCCGCCGCAATCCGAATCGTCCGCTCGATACACGCGCGATCCAACCCGCTCTCCGGTCATCGTCTACGACCGGTGTGCACCCGTGACCGTCAACCTTCTAACCCTAATTTCTCACTCGATTCTCAACGGATTTTCGTGTCTTATGCTCTACGATTCCGTCTCAAGAGACGAACACATCCATACCGGTAAACATGCATTTAAATCGACTCAAAGTAAAATGAGAATCTCCGGAAGCTCTGGAAGAAGAGGGAGTCCATACCTGGCTTCTCGCAGAAGTGAAGCTTCGATCCGAGAGTCGTTACACCTTCGATCGGGATCCTGCAGCAGCCCGCATGAAGTCTCCCGATCCGGTGACTCGTCTAGGTCGGACTTCGACTACGCGCCGATCACAAAGCTTGAGGTCGGAACAATCGGGTGGCCCAGAGATGGGGCTTGCAAGTGGGAACTTCTCCTCTCGGTCCAGCCGAAGGTGTAGGACCAATCAATCTGGGAATCGGGCTCACCGCGAAGAAGTGTCCCTGTTTTTAGGCTAAAGTTCGTCCAAATCGCCTCGCCTGTAGGGAATCGTGGCTAGAATTCAGCTGGGGATCAGTGTGCTCTATGTGTGGAGAGTGATCTCGGAGTGATTTTGCGTAGCTTCTGGTGTTTTGTTCAAAGACTTCTTCGCCGAGAGGGTGCAGAGGGTTTGGCAGCATGGTCGAGGCTCTCAGTGGAGTTTAATGGTCGGGATCACCGCTCCTGTGAGGAGAAGAACAACCGCAATGGCCATTCGGAGTGAGGCAAGCCAGAGAAGGTGGAATTCCAAAACTTTGCCCTCCTAAGGTTTCGGCATGGTGTTTTCCCGGCTGACCGGGTGGCCGCCTGGCCAGGAGCCGGTCACCCTCAAGCTCAAAGTGGGTCGTACTGGAGGCTTGCGGAATAATCGAGGTTTGACATGTGTAAAGGAGTTTGATTTAAATGGAATGGGAGAAGGCTCACTTCGTTCGTCTGGGTCAACCCACCATTTTGGGCTTAGGTGCACCCTTCCAAGCTTCCGATTTCGAGCCGAGGGAATCATTTAGGCCGCCTTAGAAGGAGTGGTGAAGTCTCCATCCATGATGAGTGCGGCTAAACATGGTTTAGTGTGCGACATGATTAAGGTAAAAAAAGGTTAAAGGAGGTTTAAGAAAGAACCCCTCTTCTCGCCATAAAATGGACTAATGACAAGTCAAAGCCCTCATGGCTTCATGCGGCTTCGAGAATGGCTTGTTCATGGCTTCATTTGGTTCGGGAAAAGGTCGATTTGTTTCATGAAAAGCGGTTTTAGAAATTTTTGACATTTAGGGGGTAATTTGACATGTGGCTTGATTCGAATGGTTTAATTGATGATTTTGAAACTTAGGGTGATTTTGATCAAATGGATGATGAGGGAAGTGTCATGTGGGCTTTAGGATGATTTGGGCTTTTAAAATTTAATGAAGATGCGGCTTTTAAGAAGGTTTAAGGGAAGCGGGCTTTTAAGTTTAAGGATGTGTTCATGGATGGGAATTTTTGTAGAAGTTTGGGCCAAATAGTTGTTGGTTTTGGTTTAGGGATGTTTCATGAATAATTTGAAATAGATTTAAGGTGGTTTGGGTTCGAATTGGGTTGAATTTCGGTTTATTCTGGTGAATGGGCCAATGTAGGTCAAATTGGGCTAACTTGGGCCAATGTTGGGCTAGGGTTGAAATTGATGTAAAATAAATGTTGAGAAATGTTTATGGGAGTGTTTCAAAGAGGTTTCTGGCTTTGGTTGGGTTTTGACTTTTGAGGTTTGGGCCTATTCTGGGTTAGGTTTCAAGTTTAGGTCAAAATCTGGGCTTTTTGATTTCGGGGTTGAATTCTGAAGTGGGCTCGGGTCAAAATCTTGGGCAAATCATGTTAGTGTTTTGTTTATGTGGATGTTAAGGAAGGTTTAGAAAAGATTTTGGGGTTAATTGGAGTTGAATCGGGTTAGTTTGGGCTAAGTTCGGGTCATGGGTCCAAATTCGGCTTTAAGGCCCAAAGTGAAATCGGATCCAAATGTCAATCAAATTGACTCGGATTTGGTCTAAATTGGTATCGGGAATGTTGAATTGAAGTTTAGAATTGAATTGACCAGAATTCGAGTCAATCGGATAGGTTTGGTTTAACATCGGGTTCACTTTGGGTTAAATGGTCAATTGGGGTTTTCACAAAAGTAGGTAAATCGACAAAATCGATCTCATGGTGTAGTTGGACAAAATGAAATTGGGAATATTTAGGATTTTCTGGAATTTTCTAGAATTTTTTGAATTTTTGGATTTTTAAAGGCCAGAAGGGTATTTTGGGTATTTGGAGGGTATTGGGGGGTATTTTGGAATCTTTGGTATTTTCTGGGTATGGATGATCAATTCGGGAGCGATGAATTTCTTCCTTTTTAATCCAAATTTACTCCATTTCATGCATTTTGCTTCTATCACCAATAAATCTTCATTCCTGCAATAAAATAAAGAAAATACCTTTCTTTAAAGTGCAATTTCATCAAAAATAGGTATGAATTTTTTAACATATTTTTCTGTGATCACCTATTTTTTATGACAAGGCACTTTAATGGAAGGTATTTTGTGTTTTTCTTGCAGGTATGATGAAATTGGGTGATTATGATGAAAGGAGCAAAATTGGATCAAAAAATGGAGCAAAAAATGAAAAATATGAAAAATTGGACACTGGCAGCAAAGCGCCACTTAGTCGGCGCTTAGGCGCCACATTTAAAAATCAAAATTTTTTTCATTTTTTGCACCAATTTCAAGGGGTGTTTGAAGCAACTTTTGGTGTTAACTTCCTTAACTTCCCATGAGCGGCAAATTTGAATGAAGGGATGCATCTTTTGGTAGATACGTTGAATCTGGACATGATTTGAAGAGACACCAAGCACCTTTTGGAGAATTATATAATGAAGACTTGGAATTAGCTTTAAAGAGTCCACTTCTAGTTTTACTTTTTGTCTTTTATTTTTTATAGTTTTTAAAGTCTTTTAGAGTTAGTAGAGACTAAGAAAGGAGAAAGGGGTTGGAGTGAACCCTTCTTCTCACCAATTCTCTTCCTTCATCTAATTTAGTTTTTATTGAAGTCTGAAGTCTATTTTTGAGTCATCAGAGTTGGGCGACCCACTTCGAGGAGTGTTTTAGTGGAAAGTAAAGTTTCAAAGGAACTTTCAGAGCCTTGTAGAGAGGATTTTAAGATAAGTGTTTATTTCTATTTTTATATTTATTTTTTAATTAAAACTTGTTGTGTTTTGATTATGATTTCTATTTTCAAATCAATGTGTGCTTGTGTTTTCTCCATGAGATCTGAGTAGTTTTCTTTATCTTTTTCTTTATTAAATGATGAAGTAATTAAATTATGTAGGATTGTTGTGGAATATATAAGTGTTTAAAGTTGGTATAAGTTGTGAATATTTAATTCCATGAACTTAATTTACTTCATAATTTGGCCAGTTAAGATGTTAAAATTTGTTGTGAGATTATGTAAGATCCAATGTTGTATTGTCTCAAACAACAATTGGTAAAATCACATGCAATTATATGAGAAGAATTGTAGTTCATATAATTGAATGCAAATATATTGGAGATATGTTTTTAATGGGGAGTAAAAATAGAGAACTTTAGAGTGACAGGCTAAAGTCCCCTAATTTTGTTTGATATTTTAAATTTTGTTCTGAGAAGTTAGCCCCCAGGTGGAGGGAATAGAGGGAACTTTAGAGTGAGAGCTGGTATCTTCCCTGCCTAACCATTTTCAAAATTTTAAAACTTCAAATTAAACCATGTTCTTTATAGAACCAAGTAAGGGTAAAGAATAAATTTGGTCCTATTTGTCACAACACATTTAAATACTTCCATAACAATAACTTCATAATTATTACTACTTTATAAGAGAAAGAAAAAGATATTTTATTTCCTTGTGTTTTAGATCATGTTTTAAAGTTCTGATAATTTTCATTTCCTACTTAGCTTTTTATCAAAAATTCCAAAAACAACTTTCAAACTTTACAAATCAAAACATACTCTCAAAAGTCATTTAAAAAATAAAAATATAATTTTCTTTTTTCTTTAAAAAGTTTTTACATTCCCCTGTGGGTTTGATATCTCGGGGCTTAATCAGAAAGTCCTATATTACTCGATAAACGATACGTATACTTGCGCAGTATCCCATATTATAAAACTATAATTTTCATATCTAAATCATAAGCACACATATTTTTCAGCGGGAGGCGGGGATCAAGTGTAAAGAAGTTTGGTATGTTTGGTTTAGGGTTATGAGATAGTGAGTTCATGTGTAATGTGGGTGTGAGTGTGTGTGTTAGGCTCACCCAGTTCAGACCTCTCAGGGGATGTCCTAAGGCTTCACCATCCTATAAGGAACTTCTCTTGAGCTTCCAACTGCTTAATCTCATCCTCCTATGTAATTAGAGATTAGACTTTAAGAATTTAAAAAATCCAAGTAAAACAAATAAGTGTTTTGAATTTCTATGGGGTAAGGGTTCCATTGGTAGTCTTCTAAGATAGTTATGAAGAATGTCCTATGCCTAGACCCTAGGCTATTTTAAAGAAAGACTAGACCTCAACAAAAGTGAGGTCAACACACGTGCTACCCTAAAACTCTGGTTTTGTTAATGTTATTATTGTTATGTGATCCATGAAAAAAATACCTATTTTTATGCCTTGATTTTTATCAATTTCTAAGGATATTATGCTTTAATGAAAGGTATTTTTGTGTTTTTGGATGTAGGTGATGTAAAAGGTCCAAAAAAGAAAAAGGGTGAAAAAGGAGCAAAAAGGAGCAAAATTGGAGCAAAATACAAGAATTATAAAAAATTATGGCTCGGCGCCAGGCGCCAAAGTTGGCGCCTAAGCGCCATACTCGATACAGAAACTGTCAAGTTTTTTACGACTTTTGGACAGTTATTTTGATGGAGTGAGCGGTTTTTGGATATTCTAGAGGGCTGGCAGTTGTTCCTTGATAATAGGACATGTGATACATTGCATTTGGAAGCTCCAAAACGGTTTTAATCGCAAAGAGGTGCGAGCCAAAGTGAAGAGGTGCAAAGAAGCGGACGCGGTGTCCGGCGCTCAGCGCTGCATTCCGACGCCTAGGCGCCAGACAGACCTTCTAGAAGATTCATTGAATTTGGACATGTTTCAAAGAGGTGCCTCAAGGCAACCCTTGAAGCCCATAAATAGGAGTCCACTCCTTCATAAAAAAGTGTGCCCCCATTGTATCCCCTATCTCTTAGCCACTTTAGGATCTCTCATCCTTAGAGAGAGAAATAGAGAGAGAAATTTAGGGCCACTTTGATTTAGTTTAGTAAGTTTATTTTCAAATTGTTGCATCTGGAGTTCATTACACTGTGGAGTCTGTAGGAATCAGAAGATTTGTAGAAGGAATATTTGAGATAAGTATTTTATTTTTGAATCAAAGT